>VMBQ01011313.1:0-10775 GCA_007657795.1 Dreissena rostriformis | reverse complement strand
TCATAAGACACTTCTTTAAAAAAAATAAAAAAAAAAATGTGTTTTTTTGTTTTTGGAAATTGGGATTTTTTTTATAATTTCGGTTTGGGGTCGGGTCCGTTTGCTTTGGGAGTGCCTCCGTTTTCCGGAGGCGCAGACAGTGCTGAAAAACCCCTGAGTTGGAAGACAATTTTTTTGCATTATCTATTGTATGGTAACAGGTAATCTTAGTATGTGAGTATGCATTGCTTCAAAGTAATTACAAGTAACTGTGCAGCGTTTTTTTTACCCAATTGAGAAAAGTACTGGTACTGCACCAGTTGGGAAAAATTAGCACAAACAAACCCTGAAATTATGAAATTTCACGTTGTGAAATCTTATGATTGGGAATTTTTGGATTTTTTTTTATTCCATATAACAAATTTGTTAGAGGCTTCCCTAAACAACCATATAATATTTAAAAATATTTTAATCAGTCAAGACACATAAAATGCACTCAATTTTAATACTAATCGATAAAGATATTTTGTTTTCACTTTATTTCAAATAACTACTGCTAATATACATTAACATATTATGCAGACGTTTCACCCCCAAAATGGGGGTGAAACGTCTGGGGAGGAAACGTCTGGGGAGGAAACGTCTTGGGGGGGAAACGTCTGCCACCCATATTGAATTTTTGCGCAGTCCAGCAAACTTCGTGAGTTAACAGAACTAGTTGTCCTACAGTTTTAAACTTAACTGTCATTATCAATAGTTCTAGTGTTAACCCTTCAATATTAATTTAAACCATATCAGCGAAACAAATATCCATACATCCATTAAGTAGCAGAACTATTTTTTAATTGATGTGAAAAAAGTGCAACTGAAAGTGAAAGTACAAAATAAAATAATAAATAAAAAAGGGAATTAATGAAAACATATTTTGATAGAATGACTAGCTCAAATATTTCTGGGTTTATTTTATATGTGTAAAGGTGCCAAAAGTTCTTCAAATTAAATAAATTAGTACTCTTTGAATTTGAATAGACATTTATTCTAATGTTCAACTGAAATGTTTTTGATTTGAAACTATTAAAAGTTTCTTACATGTTTAGGAACAGACAGTCAATTGACACGTATTTTATTCTTACTTCATTGGAGTATTGACATAACATAATTAAACTAATTTGACTCTTGAAGCTTTAAGATTTGGATTTGTGACTTTTTGGATTGTAATCTTAGTGAAAGCCCTGGCTACTTTTAACGCTTTAAGGTAAGATAGATTTTGTGTGATAAGCAGTCTGAAAGAATCAATGCTTTTAATCTTATATATATATGTTTTAAGGTTAGGCATATTCTGTGTGAGAAGCAGTCAAAAGCGTTAGAGGCTATTGAAAAGCTGAAGAGTGGCATGAAATTCAATGAAGTTGCAGCCACATACAGTGAAGACAAGGCCAGATCAGGGGTATGAAGTTATCAGTTTTTTGTCCTATGAATGGTGAATGGAATGAAAACTAAAATTAACATAGTAAGAATAATGGTTAACTAAGCCATGATTGACTACACATATTTGTAAGACTTTGATGCATGTAATTTTTTCTCAAAATATGGCATTCAACCAGTAACTTATCAGGGGTAAAAGAAGTGTTAAGTGTTCACAGAAAGCATACACCTCATTTAGACACTTATGAAATGTAAAACCAAAAAATATACCTACATTTTAATGGCTTTTCATTATAATTAGGAATATAATAAGCAAATAGACCAGCTGAATATATATTTTATTCTGCAGTCTGCATGTACTGTTCTTGTGCAGGGCGACCTTGGCTGGATGACTAGAGGCAGCATGGTGGGTCCCTTCCAGGAAGCGGCTTTCGCCCTTCCCAACAGCACCATCAACCAGCCATTGTACACTGACCCACCTGTTAAAACAAAATTTGGTTACCATGTCATTATGGTGGAAGGAAAAAAATGATTTTATTGTGGTTGTGTTGTTTTCTTTGATCTCTAGGTACAAAACCATCAAGTTATACATAATGTTATCATACGAATTTTCATGGAGAATATATAATTTCTGTAATGTTTAATATTGAGCATATAAGACACAATAATAATTATATGAGAAATGATGAAGGTTATCAACAATCAAAGGAGTACAAATTTAAACAATAAAAATTAAAATGTAAAGAGTGTAGTGATTTGTGCTCAGACAAACATGGAACACACAGTTGGAAGTTATTTTAACGTTAACTTATAAAATACTAAAAAGTGTTTTGCTAGTTGTGATGTATAACAATATTGATTTATTTGAAAAATATATTAAAAAATAAAAAAATCAAGGATAAAAGTCAATTGGAACACTCAAATAATTTATAACCATTGAATTGGCAATAGTTCAATAAAGTTGCTTTTATGTCCTTTGACATGTATTTCGAAACGAAGCATTTAAATGTGTCAATGTGGTTAACCAATTACTTTAGTACAGCTTCATTAGCCTGTGATGTACAACAACAACACAGAAACAGCCATCAACTATATGATGAGCCCATCATGCAATTGTAAAATAACTTTCTACAAATGTTTGTCATGATGAGGCCGCATGTTGCTTGTTAGAAAATAACAACTCAAAGGTCCAGGTCACAATTAGTGTTCAAACCTCATATATGGGCATAACACAACACGTTTGAACTGTAACTTCATCATTCATCATGCAATGTTATTTTTGAGTCAGCTTGCAGAAAGCTCAATAAAGTAGTAACAATGGTCATGTGTATGCATGCGTCCAGACTATAACTTTGCAATTTATAAATTAGTAAAAAATAACATACCCAAACTTTTTCACCATCATAAGATGAAGTAAGACATGTAACACCTGTCTTCATACCTCAGGTCAAGAGCACACTTAGAGATCAAGGGTTCAGTTTAGGTTTGGGGGGGATATGGCTTGTCCGGACTGTAACTTGTCATTAATAATGCTATTTAAAAGTAACTCAATTGAATGTATTGTGTACATATAGGCATCCGGCTCAATATATAGTATTTATAAAAATTGTACGGTTGATTCATACTTTTTATCCACCGCTAAAGGCGAAGGGATATAGAATGGGGTTGTCCGTGCGTCAGTCTGTCCGTCTGCCACAAAAAGTTTCAGGGCTATATCTCAGAAACTATATAAGATATCAACATGAAACTTTATGGGTGTTTATATATCAATGAGGAGAAGTGCCATGCACAAGAACCATAACCATTCACTTTCTTTAATAAGAGTTATTTTCTTGTGTTGTTTGTGTATGATGTAAGTTTTCAGGGCTATATCTCAGATACGATACAAGATTTCAACATGAAACTTCATGGGCGTGTAGCAATCAATGAGAAAAAGTGCCATGCACAAGAACCATAACCCTACACTTTCTTAAATAAGAGTTATTGCCCTTTGTTGTTTTTGTATGATATAACTTTTCAGGGCTATATCTCAAATACGCCACAAGATTTCAACATTAAACTCCATGGGTGTATAGATATTAATGAGGAGAATTGCAATGTATAAAAACAATTACCCTATACTTATTTTATTTTTTTAGGATTATACCATATAGCAAGGGATTTGCACCCATCCATAAACAAAATTTATTTGGCGGGTGATATCAATTCAACGAATTTGCTTGTTTTATTATAAAAGGGACATTTAATTAACACATGGAACCCGTTTTCAACTATTCCTCGGTCAAAACGTGTTGAACCAAAGACAACAGTAGCATAAAAGAAATATATATATATGTATGTATGTATACCAGTAGTCTGATGTATTGTTGAATGCCAATGGGCAGTTTACAATATGGCTAATTGCATATTAAAACAAAGTTTTATTTTATAACTATACTTCATAGGGCATTTCAATAAAATGTGTTTCATGTACATATTTAATTTTTTTTAACGATAAAGGTTATATTATTTACCGATTTCTGAACTTTGCCCAAATAAATATTAAGTGTATGGTGGCACAGAACTTCTGTAAGATAACTTACAACTGAACAGTAAAGTTCGAACAAAATGTTCTACATGTTAAGACAGGGTTGGCATATCGACCGGTCAATTGAGTATTGACCGGGCCGGCGGTCAATACCTGGTTAAAACCGGTCAATACTGGTCATAACTGGTCGAATATTGGTCGATTGAAAATTATAGCATTTAAACATCACAAACGAAGACTTTAAGCTATTCTATATAAAATCAATCATTATTCTGTAATTGATAAACTTTTTTTTTGAGTTGTTAATTGTAAAAAAAAAATCTTTAAAGCTGTAAAAAATTACTTCTTTATTATTTATGGAAACGGCCTCAAATACACAAGGACTAAGGCAATATCTTTATCTCAGTGTATCACATCTGTAACTAAAGTATTATTACTATTGTAGTTACAATAGTATTTCACTGATCTATTGATATATCTATTTGATAAGCAGATGGACAATCAGAACTCGTGTGTTTTCTAGGGTTATAAATCTGGCCCCTAAGTGGGACAGTGGGGCATGAGGAACAACTAATACACAGTATTGACAGGTTGGCAGTACAGTGGGGCATGAGGAACAACTAATACACAGTATTGACAGGTTGGGACAGTGGGGCATGAGGAACAACTAATACACAGTATTGACAGGTTGGGACAGTGGGGCATGAGGAACAACTAATACACAGTATTGACAGGTTGGGACAGTGGGGCATGAGGAACAACTAATACACAGTATTGACAGGTTGGGACAGTGGGGCATGAGGAACAACTAATACACAGTATTGACAGGTTGGGACAGTGGGGCATGAGGAACAACTAATACACAGTATTGACAGGTTGGGACAGTGGGGCATGAGGAACAACTAATACACAGTATTGACAGGTTGGGACAGTGGGGCATGAGGAACAACTAATACACAGTATTGACAGGTTGGGACAGTGGGGCATGAGGAACAACTAATACACAGTATTGACAGGTTGGGACAGTGGGGCATGAGGAACAACTAATACACAGTATTGACAGGTTGGCACAGTGGGGCATGAGGAACAACTAATACACAGTATTGACAGGTTGGGACAGTGGGGCATGAGGAACAACTAATACACAGTATTGACAGGTTGGGACAGTGGGGCATGAGGAACAACTAATACACAGTATTGACAGGTTGGGACAGTGGGGCATGAGGAACAACTAATACACAGTATTGACAGGTTGGGACAGTGGGGCATGAGGAACAACTAATACACAGTATTGACAGGTTGGGACAGTGGGGCATGAGGAACAACTAATACACAGTATTGACAGGTTGGGACAGTGGGGCATGAGGAACAACTAATACACAGTATTGACAGGTTGGGACAGTGGGGCATGAGGAACAACTAATACACAGTATTGACAGGTTGGGACAGTGGGGCATGAGGCACATCTAATACACAGTATTGACAGGTTGGCACTTGGCAGTCAGTCGTGTTGTTTTAATTTATATTATCAATATTGTCTAATTAAGCATGGAATAATAATCAAAATTGGGGGTAAAGTTCAATCGACCAGTATTGACCAGTAACGACCACTTCGGGAGTATTGACCGGGGCGGTCTTTACCGGTTAAAACCGGGGGCGGTCGATTGGTGCCAACCCTGTGTTAAGAATATAATACTGTTCTATATTCTTTATTAGTATACCCCCATTACCATTGCTAATGGGTGCTATAAAGGAGTCACTTTGTCGGTCGGTTGGTCTGTCTGTCCCGAAATGTTATCCGATCTTCACCACACTTGGTCAGAAGTTGTATCATAGACGTATATAACGTCTCTGGTTGAATCTAGATGATGTCTAGGTCATGTTTGAATATGGTCTAGTTGTAACTGTTTTAAAAGTCAATTACATACTTGGCCAGCTTGTGATATGCGTTAAATTTATTGGGTCTGCCAGGTTATCACATATCTATCTTACTACGTTGTGCCTGCAGTCTTCTGGAATACCTGAAATATTACACGTTTATATTCGTTATAACTCCGTTAGTTTAAAGTCAAACTAAACTCTTCCAGTAAGTTTTGGCTACTGTCGTTAGACAGATTAAACTCTTCCAGTAAGTTTTGGCTACTGTCGATAGACAGATATACCTTACACAGAAAAGCATCGGGAACACTATCAATATATTGGTTGGCTAGATCTTTTGGAAGATCGATGGTCTACAAATCGGAGGATCGTGTAGTTAGATTTCTGAACTGTCCACATAACTTTTATGGGGATTTGTCTTGTAATAATTTTGAGGCAATAAAGCCCTTACATTTGGTTAAAAAAATGCCAGGTGTCATTGCTAGATCTGATTTATTATTTAGATTAAGAGGGAAATGTGTGAATGATATCGTTAATGTGTTAAAAAGAGTAAAGCCGCAGACAGCAGTTCAGTATGAAACATTAACAAGGGGGAAATAACCATTCACTCATGGTATCAATAGTTATGGCTCTTGTACACTGCAGTTCCTATCAATGCAATATATTAACTATATACAACCGCTTTTTTCATGAACCTTATTCGGTTACTATAAGGCAATTGTTAACAGACTTTCATATTCTTTAAAAATGTCATTACATGAATAAACTTGTAAAACTGTAATATTTGCAATAGTTTTAAATAATTATAATAGCAAGAAAAAAAAAGATAAAAATGTGCCCGGCCTAGGATTCGAAAACGGGACGACTAAATAAAGCACTGCACGCTACCTCTTTACCAAGCAGGTAGTTGAAATACTATGTCGGTAATACTCGTTTATAAAATTATCGATACTAAAAAGCGCTTTAAACGTTATATTATTTTCCCGATTTCGATTGATGATAATTCAATAAACGAACCGGTGTTACCGTAGGTGATTTAGTAGATGCCAAACCTTTACTACTGTATACGGTAGTAAAGTAAAGATACAACAGCGTATATGTTTGCATTTTAACCGGTTAGAATTGTCGACCACTCTAGTGCATGTGATGATTGTCATTTTTCTGAATTCAGGGAACAGTCACTTATACCCAGCTTGAAACCATACCAAACAGGAAAATTTTGTTGTACCAGAAACTAACTGAACGTTTTAAAAATGTCAAAAGACGTGTTCATCCCAGGACCTCAAAACTCTGAAACAAGATCGAGTGCCAAATAATACAAAAAAGAACAACTAAAGGACCATGTTAGCTTTCGAAGAATGGGGCCGCTAGAGAAAAGTTCAATAAAACAGGCATGCAGGAGGACAGACAGACATATTTTACAGCAAACAAAGCGGATTCATCGACATATTCTGTCACTATAACACTGAGGGTAGCAATGGAATTAATGAAATCGTTATTCTTGAATAATTACATAACTGTCATGGTCGAGAGCGCTCAAAGATTAAATAGATGAGATTTACTCGCCGGCGATTTCTGCCTGTTTTCATCGGTCTGTAGATCTCATGTTTTCATATTTAAATTTTACTGCAATCATTTAAGTGCAACACATTTTTAATTACATGGATTTCAGGATTATTTATTTCCATGCTTTAGTTTTTTATGCTCCCTTTAAAATACATGTATATTGTTTTTGGCCTGTCTGTCTGTCATTCTGTCCCAAAACTTTAACATTGCTCATAAAATGAAAACTCTTTGGTCTATGTTCTTTAAACTTCACATGTGCATGTATCTCATTGACATCTACAATCAAACAGGGTTTGAGGTCACTAGGTCAAAGGTCAAGTCACTGTGACCTTTACATTCAAAATATAACCTTGTTTCTAAAATAGCTGCCATGCGGTTTCAAAGCGCAGTTGGGGGCATTGTGTTTCACAAACACAGCTCTTGTTTTTCAATATTTCTACGGAACAGTTTACGTGGTAGACGGTTTAATAGCAACAGAAGTGATACACGCATCTGTTATTACATTTTGCAAAACAGTATTTAACTTTTTTTCATATTGCTGAGAGACATCCGAATACTCTGATGACACGTTTAACATTAAGGAATAGTGAAACGCTAGAAAAAATTTCAGGCGATAAATTCTTGTCCTTTGGTGTTTATTTAGGACAAATGGCCAATTGCCTATGCATACCAATGCAACACATACAAAACATTACACATACAATCATTAGCAATAGTCTGCCACTTCTCCATATCACTGTTTCTGTTTCAGTCTTCGTTATTGAGCCAACCTCTTCTGTTAATTATCTTGGTGTTACATTGGATCAAAATTTATCTTGTGATTCGATGACTTCTTCAGTCATTAAAAAGGCAAACTCTAGGTTATTTTTTTTTATATAGGAAACGTGAATATCTCACTCAACATACTAAGAAACTTTTGGTTATGTCACTTATTCAATGTCATTTTGACTATGCCTGCGCTTTTTGGTATTATGCTTTGAATAAATCATGCATGAACAAGTAATAGGTAACTCAAAATAAGTTGGTATGGTGTGTCTTGAATTTAGACCCACGGTCACACATTGGTCCCGAGCAATTTAAACATTTAAATTGGCTCCCAGAATCCAAATGAATCGATCAAAATATTCTGACTCAAGTTTTTAAAATTGTTGCTGGTACAGCGTGGGCATTTCATTCCGGTTAAGGTTATGGTCACAATAAAAGGTTCCGTGAAAAAGGTTCTTTCACAATTCCGAAGGTTAAAGGTTTCGGTATCAAATCCTTTGCGTTTGTGGGTTGTAAACTATGGAATGGGTTACCTCCTTCTATTACTAGTATATCTGAGTCCCATAGGTTTAAGGTTGCCGTCAAAAACCACTTTTTATGTCAGATTTTATAATATTCTTTTACTAAGTAATCGGTATAATGGGTACATATTTTAATACATTCCGCTTTTTAATTACATTTCACTAGTCAGTTTGTGATGTTAATGTTGTAATTATCTGTGATAGATTTTAAAATGCTATAACTATTTTTTTTACTTAAATATTCCCACAATACTGTCCACCAATTCAAGTTTTATTAATGCTCAGTTTAAATCTGTGATATATTATTAGGCAACAATTCATGTCTCTCTTTGTCAGGCCACCAGTAACTAACAAGGACCACAATGGAAATAAGAGATCACTCTCTTTTTTGTGCTATCCTTGGTACTGTGTTGCATGACATGGTTAATTCTCATGTTTGTATTTTATGTATTATTTTATGAATACAACATGTTTGTTGATTGTGTTTGCACCATGATACCGAAATAAATCTATCTGAATCCACCTATAATAAAGCTCCAAAACTTTTCAAGCGTTTTGCGTTTGTAAAGCTTTTTTTAGTGTATCCCTTTAAAATAAATAATAACTTTTTAACAAAATGTATTTTCAGTCTGAGTCCTATTGTACACTGGTTATGAAAGTTTGGAATATGTGAACAAAAGTTGCAAGGTTGTCTTGTTGGCAATCTGTGGGCTTGAATAAGGTGAATAATTTTAAGGACGAATACCGGGTTCTCAAAAAGACACTGTTAAAATAAATACACAGGATTATATTTCGTGTTACAATAGTGGAATATGTAAAATATTAGTATTATGGTCTATTATAATGTGTGGCAAAAGACAATTCACAACCAATGTCTGTCATTTTCCACGTGTAAGGGATATTAATATTTGAAATGTACGGCGGGGAACCATACTAGAAGTGCAAGACAATTGCCCCGGTTCAAACGAGCTCATATTGATTACTCCCCATATTCATAATTATTTCATTCTCACTGATTATCACGAGGATCTCGTGTCTTTGGAAAAAAATGATCACACCGCTGAATATGTATATGCGTAATGTATGTTTTACTCACAACCCTACACAGACGTCTACAAAGGAGAAATCTATTACAAAACATGTTAAAAATAAAGATAATAAAAAATGTGTTTGGTCGTTAAAATGGATTAGGTCAAAAGGTTTACTTATATCGTTAATAAATAAACAAAGAAAAAGAAAGAATAATGCAGTAAAACACTCATTTTAAGGACATATCACTTTCTGAAATGGACAGAAGTGGGTGGGGTAATGTAAACAAATAATTCCTTATAGTAACATTCTATATTAAGTTTGGAACACATGCACAACTAAAATAACATATTCAACAGTGATACATGAACCAGTATTACTGAAATTTTCAAAAATATTAAATAATCTCATTTTCACCGTATAAACCACTTTCTTCTTTGGCGTTGTAAGTTCTTATTTAATTATTTTATTCATACATCCACTGACACCAGCTGGAACCTACACCACTGTAGAAGATAATGTTAGAGTATTATTAAATATAACACACTAGAAACACTGAAGAAAAGGATATTCGGTACCATCCCTTATTTTTATTCAAAAGGCTCCCCAGTTGCCTGCTGTGTCGGGAAGGACAAGAAGGCCTGTATGAAGTATGGTTGACGTTGGGCATAACACGTGTAACCGTCAGGTGGGCGACGTGTTGATGAAGGTCCCCTCACACCTGTGTATCGGAAAGCATCTCTAGCAGCAGACGATGGACCAAATTGAGTATTGTGACGTTACCATTGTAGCAGGAGATAAGGTAAGCATTGCTCTTACAAATGTTATTCGTGAACGGCATTGTTCTTACAATCATGACTAATGCAGCTTCTACTTCTAATGTTGTTTTAATTTATTAATTTTTTGAACATAGTTGAAGCGTGATACTTGCACGTCAAGATTTTTTTTCAAGGGGCATTTTGAAGCCCTGATGTTTTATATTGTAAAATTATTAATTGATTTTATAATATAAATCGAGAATCTCGTTCTTTTATTTGCAATTATTATGCCCCCCTTCGAAGAAGAGGGGGTATATTGCTTTGCAC
>VMBQ01011312.1:0-17232 GCA_007657795.1 Dreissena rostriformis | reverse complement strand
GTGTTTAAGTTTGGACCCGTCTTGTCCCTTTTTTTTTAAGCTTTTCCGACTTTGTCGGCAACTAAACATTCAACACCGTATAAGATCTTTTCTATAATGTCTTTCTTAACATTCAACTTCGGCTCACTGTGCGTACAATATGTTAAAAGCGTGTGTTTTTTGCACGCTTTGCAGTTTTTAGGACGTCCTCTGGGCGCAGCCATTTTTTTTTGACAGAAAGACTGTACACGACGCTTTTATTGGAAAAAATGCGCTTTGTTAAATAAACCTGATAACCATTCTATATAAGTACCGAAAAGATCTTTAATACGCGAAAAGAACTCAATAAAAATCGATACGAACTGATTTAAAAATAATATTCGTAACTTGATTTTGTAATTCTTAATGGTACGACCAGATTTTAAAATAAATACGTAACGGACTTGAAAATAATTCGTAATTACGAAAATACGACCCTTATCTGGAGCTCTGATATAGCAATAGCATATGTCAATATTTGTGTGTCTTGTACTTTTTTCAAATATCATTAATTTTGTTTTTGTTGTATTTATCTTTAATTTCCATGTGTTACAGTATACCTCGACATCATTAAGCATGGATTGTAAAGCGGCGGATGATGTTGCGAATGAAACCTGATCGTCCGCGTACAGTATTAAAATAATGTAAGTTCGTTGATAGAAAATATATCATCAATATTAGAATTGATATTATTTAAAATATCGTTTACGAATACCATAAACAATAAGGATGATCCACAGTTGCCCTGTTTAACTCCTTGATGAGAGTATATTATGTCCGATACTTCGTTATTATTTCTGACAACTGATTTGACAATAGAATTCATCGCTTTAATGGCGTTTATCATTTTGGTGCTTATATTATTTGAGACAAGTTTTTGCCATAGGTATGGAAGATTTATTTTATGATAACATTTATTTATATCTATGAATGTGCTGTATATATTTTGCCCGCTGTGAATGACTTTAGATATGACAGCCTGTAGTAAGAAAATGCAATCAGTTCTGCCTTTACCTTTTTGATACCCAAACTGATTTTTTATTATCGTTTCATTATTTTCTGTCCATATTGTGAGTCGATTGAAGAGAATTTGAGAATATATTTTAGCTATTATATTATTGAGTGTTATTTCTCGGTGATTTTGTGCCAAGTTAGGATCACCCCCTTTACATATTGGTATAATGTAGCCCAATCCCCAGCTTTCAGGGTATAAAGCGTTATGAAATAGGTTGTTAAATAGTGTATGTAGGTAAGGTGATATGATTTCAAAAGCGCTGTTTATGAATTCTGCTGATATTTCATCAGGTCCACATGCTTTATTATTCTTTTGTTTAAAAACTGCTTTTTGTATTTCGTTTAACGTTATTTCGCAATCTAAATTATGATCGTGTGTTGCATGACTGCCAGCATTTTCATCATGAGTGCGTTCATTTGAAGTTGGAGTTTCTCCTAGAAGAGAATTGAAATGTTCAAATAGCTCATTTATTTGCAAATTATTTTTTTTGTTTTATACTTTTATTATTATAGCTTTTTTTTTACCGATTTCCAGATTGTCTTGGGTTGTGATTTTGCGATATTTTCAAGTTTCATACCTTTTTTTGTTATAGAGAGTTCTCCGTTTCGAAAAAAAAGCGAATTTCATTAAACTTGGTACAAAAGATCCCCATCATTATACTGTGTCGCGCTAAAATACTAGTTCCCTACCTCAAAGGTCAAGGTCACAATTATATGTCAAATGTATATATATGGTACAATGTTCCCGTCCTGTTTGTGTCTAGAACATAACTTTGTCATTAATTGAATGAATTTTATTAAACTTGGCACAAATATTCCCAATCATTAGACGATGTGTCGCTCTCGGTGTTGCCTTTAAACTAGGAAGACAAGGTAAAGGCTAACTTTTATCCATTCTTTTTAATAAACGGATTTCCCATCCCTTGAGGGAACACAACTTGATTGATATTTTCTTGCAAAATTAACTCGATACTGCAACTACTGTTCTACATATATTAAAGCATTAAGAGAGGCCTATATATGTTTTGTTTCTTGTTTTCTCACGTTTTCAGCTTGTCAAGGTTTTAAAATGCATTTTGTTTGAAGTATTGTTGAGTAACCTATTCGGCATTTAAAATAAAAAATCATTATTCTACAGCTAGATTTTCAGTACATTATTATTTTTTTTCCATTGATATGCGGTTTGTTTTATTATAGACAGGACACTGTGCAGATCACGACTGATCCTGATTTCAAATAAAGAAAAGAAGAAACATTTCTGGATACAAATTTGGATGGACCTGTATATTTCATTTATGCACATATTGTTGCTCATTTGAAGGTTTACACATCTTTTTGCGTGTTCTGTATTTATTATCACTTGTTTTAAAATTTACAAATACACGAAGAATTTATACATTTAAAAGTGGTTTACCTTCCATTTTTTTTTCAGTGTGATTTTTTCTGAGTGATTATGAATATCTGAGACTTTGTACCGCCGGCGTAACATTTTCAAAGAATTATCTGTCTATGTGATTATGAACCTTGGGGAGTTTGTACCGCCGGCGTAACATTTTCAAAGAATTATCTGTCATTGTGGTTATGATCCTCTGGGAGTTTGTACCGCCGGCGTAACATTTTCAAAGAATTATCTGTTGTGATTATGAACCTTCGGGAGGTTGTACCGCCAGCGTAACATTTTAGTTTAATTTTTCTGTCGAAGTGATTATGAACCTTTGGGAGTTGGTTCCGCCAGCGTAACATTTTAAGTGGAATGATTTATTTGTTGATGTTATAATGAACCTTTGGGAGTTTGTACTGCCGGCGTAACATTCTAATGTAATTTTTCTGTCAAAGTGATTATGAATTTTTGAGAGTTTGTACTGCCAGTGTAACAATTAAGTTAAATTATTTGTTGATGTTATATTGAACCTTTGGGAGTTTGTACCGCCAGCGTAACATTTTAGTTTATTTTTTCTGTTGAAGTGATTATGAAACTCTCAGTTTGTACCGCCAGCGTAACATATACATTGAATTATTTGTTGATGTTATACTGAACCTTTGGGAGTTTTGTACCGCCAGCGTAGCATTTTAGTTTAATTTTTCTGTGGAAGTGATTATGACATTTTTGAGAGTTTGTACCGCCAGCGCAACATTGAAGTTGAACTATGTTTTGATGTGATTATGAACCTTTGGGATTTTGTACCGCCAGCGTAATATTTTCAGTTTAATTTGTCTGTCGAAGTGATTATGAAACTTTGAGTGTGTACCGCCAGCGTAACATTAAAGTTGAATTATGTTTTGCTGTGATAATGAGTCTTGGGGAGTTTGTACCGCCAGCGTAACATTTGAAGTTGAATTATATGATGAAACGATAATGAACCTTTGGGAGTTTGTACCGCCAGCGAAACATTTTAGTTTAATTTTTCTGTCGAAGTGATTATGAAACTTCGAGTGTTTGTACTGCCAGTGTAACATTTAAGTTGAATTATGTGTTGATGTGATAATGAACCTTGGGGAGTTTGTACCGCCAGCGTAACATTTTCAGTTCAATTTTCCTGTCTGAATCTAAGTAGGTTTGCACTGCCAGCATAACATTTTTTGTACTTACTTATAAAAAGTGAGAAAAAAATGGGTTTATTTTAAAGAAATTTCCTTGAAAATGGCCATTTTAAAAGGGATTCTGTGGATAATCCCTTTTTAAAATATAATCAGTTGGTTGTGATTTTGCGATAGAAGTTAAATGCCTTGGCTTATTTTATATTTAGTTTTTGCAGATTTTCTTATTTTGTTAAAGAGAGTTCTCCGTTTGGAAAAATCTATTCTGTTTTCGTTTCATTTATTGCGGTTAAAGGCGTTTCGTGCAGTTTTAAATTCTTGTTTAGCTTCGTGACAGTCTTTGTTGAACCTCGGGGGTTTGCTCGTGGATTACAGTTTTGCGAGTTACTGTGTGAGAAGGTTTTACTGAAAACCCGTGCTGTTTGTTCATGCATGAAGTTTGTGAGCAGTTCTACCTGCTCTGTCGTATTGCTGTTATTAAAATCTGAAAGCTTATCTATATTATTGATTATTGATTCACGAAAAACATGCCCTAATTCTTCATTGAAAATTAATTTAGTTTCTGTGTGTTTTTCTGTATTGCAGTGTTGATTATTTAATGTATGATCATTTAATTTGAATGAAAAATATATGGCGGCGTGATCTGAAAAATTGTTCCAATCTAGTATTTTAAAATCATGTAAAGGTTGAATACAGTTTATGTTTACTAACAAATAATTTGTGACGCTGAGACCGCGTGGTTATACAAAGGTATATTGGCAGTTGTTTAAAACGTCCGTTTACTATAACGTGACTGGTTGATTTACAAAGTGAAATTAATTTTTGTTCGTGGTGATCTGTTACTTTATCATGGCTATTACGTAAAAGTAAATGGTCAATATTTTCGTCATCTTGCACACAGTCACCCGTCGCATTGAGGTAAGCATCATAGCTTATAACATCCGACATAATCCAGTTCTAGCATTAAGGTCACCAACAATACAAGTTATGCCAAACGGTTCATAATGTTCTAATCATTTTTCGAATTCTTCAAAAAAGTCAAAATCTTTACCTTTTAAAACCTTACAGTTAGCTGGTGGTATATAACATAGACAAATGAATACATCTTGGTTATGAGATGATATTTCCTTCTTTATTTTAATCCATAGAACACCATTGCTAATTTGTTCTACAACAGATATGTGATTTTTAAATTTCTCGTGGTAATAAACACTAAGGCCGCCACTAAAACGACCTTTTTTTCGTTCCATGACGTTTATTGCCAAAAAGATGGTAAGCGATGTATTCATTTATTTCTAAATAAGTATTTTGTTTTGAATGAGTCTTTTTTTCTGATAGTAATATTAGGTCGTATTTTTTAATAAGTTTTGTAAAGTCTTCATCATTCATTTTTCTTACTAGACCGTTTACATTCCAAGCGATAGTTCTTAGTTCCCCCTGTCGTTCCTAGTTGAGCACTTCTCTGAATTGGTCACTGCTATTATTCCGTACNTTATGTGGCTGGGTTGGGATTAGAACTCACCTCGATTGAAAGCCCAGCGCTCTACAAACTGAGTCAGCTGGGCTCGGTATTATGATATTTGTGAAAACAATGTGAAGCGCCTCTTTACGCACATACTGTATGAAAAGGGCGATACAAAAATGTGGTCAAAAAAATTAATCACCAGAAGTTAGTCTTTTTTTATAGCAAGTTACCAGTTGCAAAAACAATATCATCGCATACGCCTTTAGCTGGGTGTATCTTTATGCAACGGTCAATACTTTTCCTTGGGGTTTAAAACCGGTTGAAACGCGCCCAATCCTGATAATTGGGCAATTTATTTTTATTAAACATTAATAAATAAAAATCTAGCCTTATAGCAGTATATTCCTTATAAGATAGCACTAAGGAAGGTATGAGGTACCGATATTTAGATTAATTTATATCATTGTACATATTATAATAGTGCAAAAAAAAACGGTTTCATTTATGAATGAAGAAGCTGATCTTGAGCTAATAATTGTAGTCAAGCACACTTATGGCGGACTTAATGTACTACATGAATATGTTCATATCATTGATATAAAGTTGGAAATGTTCAGTCACGGTGGCTAGATTTTCCATCAATTTTTAAAACCACTAATTTAACAAGGAAACTCGACCGAAAAAGACATAACAAGGTACTATCTATTCTAGGTGATAAATAATAGATAAAATACAACTACATATACAGTATTAGCAAAATCCTGTTTTCTATTATTAACCTGCATTTAAAGTACAGTTTATATTTTAATATCATTAATAAGCAATGTGCACTGAAATATGGGTTTCTTTTGCAACAATCAAGAGATAATGTCGAAATAAATTCAGGCGTCTTAAAGCGACCTTTTGTTAGTTGAATTAGGAAATAAGCTGTTACCAGACAGGATTGTTTTATTTTAGAACAGTTTATCACGTTCGCTCTCAATAATCTATAATACTTCTTTTGATTTGAAGCATGCACTACCAAAGTATTGTCTGAGACAAACATGTTTTAGCATAGATGGCAGTATTAACATTATAGCTTCCAATGTTTGTTATTCGTTCCCCACAATTTCATCGTGCGTAAAACAATAAATATTGTATTAATACTGTTGAATCCCAAATGAAAAATTGTCTTTGAATGTTCGTAGGAAGTAAAGTACATAAGAACACAAACAATATACCGATATAACTCGGAAATAGCGGTGCGTATGATGCATCTGTACTTTTGGAAAAAATAACAAATTGTTTAAGGTAGAACAGGTCGGTCAATGTATACATCTTGTCTAGATTTTTTACCGTCAAAATAGCTTTGGTGGTCACATGAGATGTTGTGTTCTCTAACATTGGGTGATAGTTATGATGTCTAATAACAATGCATTATGTTATATTTCAGGAGCATTATGTTTATCTATTCGTTGTTTTGTATCGAGGCTCCTTAATATAATGGCGTATTTATAGTGTTGCTGAATGTCGGATAATCATTCCGAGTTATGTTTAAACATTAACATTATTGCATGTGCCTTTTTCCACGTTATTACTTGTTTTTTCAAACTCTAAGACACTAATAACTCTAGTTACTTAAACAAGTACATAAAAAAAACAAGTGTTCTATAGTTTTCCAAATAGACTTTGCATTAATTCCTCAAGTACATCAATATCACGTCTGAACTATGTTCAAGGTAATCAGCAAATTATGCGACATGAGGTTGTAATAAGAATGCAGTGACAGGAACAATGTGTATACTAAATCATAATGTATATCAGTACAAACGTGTAACATAAGTAGAAAATCTGATCTGATCTGAAACTTCAAAGAAATAAACGACTTAAAGTTTTGGTCCTTGAAAATAGAAAATACTCGCCTTCCACAACCCACAAAATATGTTGCTATTAAAACTGTATCTCATCAGTGTGTTGTTTTATTGTTGATACGAAATCAAAAGAATAACATGTCAGAAAGTGAATATATACCCAATGCGTTCATTAAAAAAGGAATTCAGTTTTTATCCAAACCTATTTACAAGACTACTGCGTGGTCTTTGAGAAGTTCATCAGATTGCAATGTTACGTTATGTTGTTTACCGTTCGAAATATGTTGATTTCCGAATTACAAACACATGAAAATAGAAAATAAGAGTTCCGTGCGTAGCATACAGATTATCTAAAATATGCCCGAACATGAATAATTTGTGAGAATCTGAATCTAGAATGCCTATTTAAGTATCAATATCGATAACACAACTTTAATATACTCGCGAAAAGAAATTGAAATTTTGTTTAATTAACAGTTCTAATGTATCTAATGTACACCCCCCCCCCCCAATATAAACTTTTTTATGAACATCTTGATTTGCAATTCTTCACAAGGATACTGCTTCATGAAGTGCTGTAATGTTTTGAATTGCATGTCATAGATTTAATCGATATTATAACATTATGTTCTACACAAGCACGTTTAAATCGGTTAATTCATAACGATTCGTTAATTATGTATACTATATTTATGTATGCGACAGAAGGCAATGCATTTGGAGAAATTCTGTATTCTGTATTCATGTCACGAAACTTCATTACATTTTATAATATTATGATATATTGTGTTATCATATAGTATATTGATTCAAATTTAATTAATGTTTCATACAATAGGGATTAAAAGTACAATGTGTTAGATGTGTAGAATTAACGATTTTGGAACGTTTGTGTTTTTATAGTTGGTGAACATAAGTATGGTTAACAGATTATTGTAAAACATGCATGTCCCTCACCCAGAAAATTTTGAAGTTAATACCATGCAGTTATAAATCAGCCAGCTCTAAAGATGAATATAGTCTTAGTATGCGTCGCACTGAAGTGCGGTTTGTATGAAATGATCTTCTTCTTTGCCATGGTGTAGGATCGTATATTGCACGAAAAGTATGTTTATTAATGTATGCACTTTTACGATAGTTGTTGTCGAAAAAATGATAATACAAAATGGTGATGTTTATGCTGTAATGTTTTTTTTCATTATTGTTTTCTGGACCAACCAGTTTTTTAACCCTAACTTCCAAAACATAAAAATAAAGATGGAGAAGGAGACATTAAAGCCTTCTTATCACTTGACACAACACACTCAGGTCATGCTTAAACAAATAATGGATTTTGCGTCGAATGTTTCGAGCATATTGATTTTACATTCTTGTTGCTTATTAGGAACATATTATGTTTGGCAAATACTTATTTGATTTATATCGATTAAAGTAATAATATTCATCGAACATCATCTTATTATTCTAAGTTGTTTTCTTAGTATTCAAGTTCTTTCCGACGTTTGATATTTCCATATCAATTTCAAATATATTATGTAACTTTCTTTCATTTTTACGAATGTGGTGTAGAGAAGTGTTCAATTAGGTCAGAGCTACTTATTGTTGGGTTAAAATTACAGAAGTGCATTTGTGGTTTAATGGCAACTAACAATAATTGATTGTGTATTGTCTTTATAAATACAGAACATGTCCTAGCTAGACCTAAAACTGTCGTACCTGAAATATCCCTCCTGAACTTAGCAGTTTAGTTTTAAAAAACTGGTTTTAAAATAATGCAAGCTTGATACAAATGAAGTTTTATCTCGATACCTCACTTTGTATTCAAGATAGGCCCTTGGCAAACTATTCAGCATGACTATTAACAAGAGCTACAAGTGTAACACTATGAAAGTAGGAGTTATGGTTTATGGGCACTGAACTCTCCCTCATTGAGATTTATGAGCATATAACGTTCCAAAATGATACCGCTTATAATGTTCAACATACGCTCAACATTTATCTTGTGTACGTAACATCCACTTAATGAGATATATATACAGTACCTATCAATTGTCAAGATGATATCTCGTATTGTTTTCAAGATATGCTTTTGAGCAAATGTTCAATACAGAATACACGAAGGGCAATAACTCTAAAAAAGGAGAGCAAGAGTGATGACCATGTGAAATACTAAGCTAGTATGATGTTATGGCAATCTATATAATTTAAATACTTATTGTTTTTGCTGTGGAGTATTGATGATTGATTCAGCCGTTCAATAAGGTTTCACATATTAAATCCTTCGTCTGTGAGCATTCTCCCGATCTCTCCCGGTAACACCAAGTAGCATATCGGTTCAACTCAGGAAGCATACTTAAAAGTACATCTTTTTCAATATGGTATATGTTTCAAAATAATTGACCAAACATTATTAATATTTATTTAAGGATTATTGGGTTCTATTTATAGACCTATCTGAGACAACATTTATGTATGACTGGTATTTGACTGGTATACCACTTAACAACCATATGGGCGTTTTATAGCATCTGTCAAAGTAAAAGCTCCACGTACACTAAGATCAATTAGATTAATCATCATTTTCATTGTGCAAACAGTATTATTATAAGCATTATAATGTAATTCCAGTATAATCAGCAAGTGTGCTACATATTGGCACAGCGGGCAGGGAATGCCAAAACATATGCTAATATTCTTCTTCAAACATATCTGAAATTCTAATTATTTTTAGTAAAACGTGAAACATGAGAAAATAATCACGTGTTATGAAGAGGCAATATTCACATCTTATATTGTTAACTTGTGTTGTAATATAAAATGTTAAACAGCCGTCCTATGATGCTTATAGAAACTACCTGCAACAGGTGTTTTATAATCATGCTGTCGTATAGAATTTAAGTTATTATGGTTGAAACTCTTATGGCTGGTAATCATCAGGATACACCAAACTTTAGCATGTACAAGTTACTTTATTTATTTAGATATGTTATGAAATCTTTGTCTTAAATGGATTCCCTACACATCCAAATTCTTAATAACAACTTCTTATTACAATTAACTTAACATTTAAACTAAAAATAGTGTTAATATTTGTACTTTTGGTGTGTTCCGATGCATATGTTTTAGTAAATTTATAACAGTCTTTATATGAGAAACATAAGTTCTTAAAAGCAGATGAAAAAACTGTTGCCCAAGTGATCATCACTTCTTTCACACAAGATGCATCTGTAGTCAGGTCCTTTCCCTGATGATTCATTGAGTATACGAAATTGGCTGATGATTCATGGAGTATCTGTTCACCTAAAACAAATCAGAAAATATGTCTTACCAAAGCAGACATAAACAATCCATTAAACTTTGTTTACATTTGACCCTCTTGTTCTCGGAGCGATTGTAAAAACAAGGGAAACAACTGTTCTCTCTTTAATGTACTTCATAAAGATAAATGTAGAACAATTTACCGTTTTTTTATATTGTCAAATTTGTCAATACTGTACGTTCACTCTGTTATGGCGGCCATATTTGTAAACGCTACGACAGCCCTTGACCATTCGTAACTTTTACATAGGAACTTACGAATTCGTAGCAGGTGGTTGCGTAAGTATTTTTTAATGAAACGCTCGGATTTTCTTACGAAGTGCGTAAGTATACTCACAAAAAAGTAAGGATTTATTCAAACAAAAAACAGCAATCCAAAAAAAATTATTAATAAAACTGTCTGGAGGAGAAACAACATTTTCAAATACTCGCAAGCCATAACAAAAAGCAGCTTCACCGAAACAGGCTAGCAATACAATTCCTATTGAAAAACAAATTTTGATGATCCAGATAGCCAATGTCGTATACGAAACTAACATTTACAGTGCCTTTAAATTAGATATGTATCGCTACATGTACCAGAACATGCCAATGCGAGGTTGTATTAGACTTATTGGGTGGAGAAAACGGTATTCCTTGACATGTGCGTTGTTCAAAAAGTTGTCCGTGTATAAGTACCATGTCCGTGCTCAATGACAATCGTCAAAACCAATCGAAATTCAACTTTACCTTGAAATTCACGCCATGAGCAATCGAGTTATCCATTTTTTGTCAACCAAAATGCGTCCACATGAACAACTAGTACTTAAACAGTGCTTATTAGTGTGAAAACAGTGATTTTAATTTTTGCCGTGTTCAATGACAATTGACGGCTCAGGAAATCGCGAAATATTCCATGAGTATTCTCCACACTCGGACCAACCAGAGGAAAACGGTTGATACTATCTTAAACCTCTTCCGGCTGGCCCTATGATAGGCGTCATCCGATTAAAAACAAGTAAGTAATAAGGTAGATATACCTGTTTGAAGACTCAATTTCTGCCTCTAAGCGAGGCATCGGCGGCCATATTTTCTCAAACCTGACCATGTGATTCCCCGCATTGTTACTTGCATTTACCCAGAATGGCATCATAACATAAACCAACGAATTTGATGATAAAACGTATGCTATCAAACCAAACATTTCAAATCCATCTTTGTACCAGATCAATTCTGATCAAATTATCAAATTACAATTCTTAAAATAGCTCTACTATGAACTCGGGTTTGGTTCAGGCAAATGTTTGAATTAATAAATAGTTTTGAAGATTTTTAGTAGGTGGCTTATTTATCGTAGCTTGTTCAAAGTAAATACAGTATGTTTTTATGCTCTGCCAGTCAGGTGTAAAATAGTTGGTTTCAACTATAAGTACAGACGCTAATATTTTGCGCCGCCCCGAAACATTTTATAGATCTTCCACATTGAGTTTTCAATCAATTTTGTTACATTCACTTAATACGTATATGTTATGCTGTTTGGTGTTTCGTGTTTTTGTATCATTTTAGCATTTCGTATTTCATATTGTGATGTCTTTAAACATGAATTCATGCTGTTTATAAATGATTGAATGTGAACATTTGGTGTGAACTTCTAATTATTGTTTGGTATAACTATGTAGATTTTCATATTTATGTCACTATGTTTCATATAATATATTTCATTATTATACATTCTAGTATCCTCGTCTGAATTGATGATATTGCGGTTTACTTGAAGGTTGAAGACTTTATGGTAATGTTGGGGTTAAGGCAGGTTTATCGGGCTGGTGAAAGTTTGGATTCATGCTGTTCTTATTAACACCCATGCTTAGTTGATTCATTCGGAGCATCATTAAAAAAGCGGTGTACAAATAGTGTCTTGAAGGCCGTAATACTACATAAACAATTGTTAAAGAACTTATTCACAGGTTTATACACGTTGAAGTGTGTCAGTAAATGCCTAGAGTTTAACCATTAAACTATAGAGTTCCATCATAATGACAAGACTTTTTTAAGAAAGAATAAAAAGAACATACGTTTGTCCCATTGACTCATACCATTGTCATTGATTAAAAGCATAAATAACTTGATCAACTGGACTGTTCTGTGTTTACAAGAAGTATAAACTTGATATAAGTGATCCACATGCTGTTTTTTTTTAAAGAAAAGAACAGAATTATTCCTTCATATAGAGCATCACTCGTTTCACATTTGAAACAACTCTGTAAAATATATTTTTTTTTAAATGATTATACTTCATAAAAAAGCTGAATTTTCAGTAAAGGTCAACGAAATTATTGATATTTCGCTCAAAGATTAATAATTTTCTTTTAAATTAATGTTTTGAGTATGTGACAAAAATTTGAACAAATATATGAACACTTTCCTTTAAAACACCATCAAAATAATGGTTTTTACCAAAAGAGCGATGTTTCAACAATTTCATTGTAAATCCACACAGTGTTACAAATATGCAGCAAATTCGCACAAACTTTGTTCAACGATGTTTAGTTTTTAATGGCGAATCAATGTCGATCCACAATCTGATTCGAATTCCCAAATATAGGATTAATGTGTTTGGTAAACTATTTGGTAAACATCATGGGACATGGCAGCATGGGTCAAAGCGAGGGAGTAAGTTTGATTAGTGGTAAGATAGTTTTTTTTGGTTGATAAGAGGTTGCCACGGGAGAATTCTTTTCCATTTTTTTTCTCGCCGTTTGGCTATATTTTTGTTGCGGAATTGCATGTCTTAAAGTAGTGTACCGTCCCCCGTGTTTTGCCTTGACGTTCATAATAATAATGTGGTAGCAACCTTATACAATACAACCTTCAATTCATAATTCATTCACCATACTAACATATTAGTGAACCTCCATAGCGTTGTTTTGATTTGTTTACAGTTCCATTCCCAATCTATAGTAAATATAATAAAGTACACACTTTATTTTTTACCAAAAACAGTACTATTGTTGGTTTGACCGAAAACAGTGTTATAAAAAGTGTATTTTGGTGAATGAATTTTAAGCAAACTGATTACAAATTCAAATTTTATTTTTAAGCATGGGATATAATATACGGTAAAGAAATGGGTATCAAGTTGAGTAACAGTGTTAATGGTTAAACAGGTAATGCCTGTTGGTGAGAGGTTGAACGCATGTTGTTGTCTTTACCTCCCCGTTAGCTAATAATTTAAATATAATGTCTTGAAGT
Organism: Dreissena rostriformis; assembly: GCA_007657795.1. Lineage (NCBI taxonomy): Eukaryota > Metazoa > Mollusca > Bivalvia > Myida > Dreissenidae > Dreissena > Dreissena rostriformis. The sequence goes on along the minus strand of VMBQ01011312.1, from coordinate 3,798 downwards.
ACTGTGCATTCCCTCTTGTTGTGTCTTGAAGATCGTAAAAACTGTGGATTCGGCGACAGAAGGGTTGGTCGCTTTCAGGGATGCTGTTTCAATTGAAGATATGGCGGCTAAGTGTTAGATCGAGATGTCAGTTGATGGTGTCATTATAGATTCCGTTCGAGATTTTAAACACGTGTTTGTGGGAATTCGATCCGTGGGAGTGAGAGCCGCGCTGTTGGCTTAATGCGGCTGCGGTTTTGGGCAGGATCCGGCCGAAATCATTATGGGCTGTTCCTTAGCACCGTAGTCCAGTTGCAGGCATATGCTCTGCACGTAACCTGCGTTTTCATATAACGGCTAAGTTTAAAGATTGTGATTGAGGTATTAAAAAATAAAATATAAACACAACGGCGAACGTCACTTTATAATGAATGCAACACTCAAACACATATTCAATCGCCATGGCGTAGTGGATATTGTGTCCGCGTAGCGAGAGGGACGTCACGAGTTCGATCGACACAGTAGGAGCTTTCTTTAAATATCCCCCCCCAAAAAAACAACAAAAAAACAAGTACTGGTTCTAGTACCAGGAAACGGACTCGTTTCAAATAAGCCGTAGGCTTTCCATGCAATCGAGCTAAAATAAATAAGTTTAAACAAAACGAATATAGGAATATTAAAACTTCAGAGACTTCAGAGACAGCACTCAAAACACTCGTTTCAACCAGCTATTCTTTACANGTCACTATGTTTCATATAATATATTTCATTATTATACATTCTAGTATCCTCGTCTGAATTGATGATATTGCGGTTTACTTCAAGGTTGAAGACTTTATGTTAATTTTGGGGTTAAGGCAGGTTTATCGGGCTGGTGAAAGTTTTGATTCATGCTGTTCTTATTTACACCCATGCTTAGTTGATTCATTCGAAGCATCATTAAAAAAAGCGGTGTACAAATAGTGTCTTGAAGGCCGTAATACTACATAAACAATTGTTAAAGAACTTATTCACAGNATTCATGCTGTTCTTATTTACACCCATGCTTAGTTGATTCATTCGAAGCATCATTAAAAAAGCGGTGTACAAATAGTGTCTTGAAGGCCGTAATACTACATAAACAATTGTTAAAGAATTTATTCCCAGGTTTATACACGTTGAAGTGTGTAAGTAAATGCCTAGAGTTTAACCATTAAACTATAGAGTTCCATTATAATGACAAGACTTTTTTAACAAAGAATAAAAAGAACATACGTTTGTCCCATTGACTCATACCATTGTCATTGATTGAAAGCATAAATAACTTGATCAACTGGACTGTTCTGTGTTTACAAGAATTATAAACTTGATATAAGTGATCCACATGCTGTTTGTTTTTTTTAAAGAAAAGAACAGAATAATTCCTTCATATAGAGCTTCACTCGTTACACATTCGAAACAATAATTTTTTTTTAATGATTATACTTCATAAAAAAAGCTGTATTTTCAGTATAGGTCAACGAAATTATTGATATTTCGCTCAAAGATAAATAATTTTCTTTTAAATTAATGTTTTGAGTTTGTGACAACAAATTGAACAAATATATGAACACTTTCCTTTAAAACACCATCAAAATAATGGTTTGTACCAAAAGAGCGTTGTTTCAACAATTTCATTGTAAATCCACACAGTGTTACACATATGCATCAAGTTCGCACAAACTTTGTTCAACGATGTTGAGTTTTTAATTGCGAATCAATGTCGATCCACAATCTGATTCGAATTCCCAAATATAGGATTAATGTGGTTGGTAAACTGTTTGGTAAACATCATGGGATATGGCAGCGTGGGTCAAAGCGAGGGAGTAAGTTTGATTAGTGGTAAGATAGTTTTTTTTCGGTTGGTAAGAGGTTGCCACGGGAGAATTCTTTTCCATTTTTTTTCTCGCCGTTTGGCTATATTTTTGTTGCGGAATTGCATGTCTTAAAGTAGTGTACCGTCCCCCGTGTTTTGCCTTGACGTTCATAATAATAATGTGGTAGCAACCTTATACAATACTACCTTCAATTCATAATTCGTTCACCATACTAACATATTAGTGAACCACCATAGCGTTGTTTTGATTTGTTTACAGTTCCATTCCCAATCTATAGTAAATATAAAAAGTACACACTTTATTTTTTACCATAAACAGTACTATTGTTGGTTTGACCGAAAACAGTGTTATAAAAAGTGTATTTTGGTGAATGACTTTTAAGCAAACTGATNGGACATGGACATACAAATGTACACTTAAATTTAATATTTGTTTTGATCAAATGTTTATTTACAATTGGCCTTATTCGACATACATCACATATATTACCAACTGGTGCATACAAATACATATAATCCCATTATATTTCTTTGCGTATTGCTCTGACTTAGAAAACGACTTTATATTTTACATTTTAGTGAAATATTCATATGCGTCATCTGTTATTTTCTATCAGAACAGCATCGTGGGATTGATTGATGGTTCCGATACTGATGAGTAAACATAATTATGTTTTGTTTTATAAATGGAGTAACAACTAAGATTGATTTATTAATCACAATAACTATATATTGTATGATTTGGAAGATTATTTTAACGTTCATAGAATGCAGCACTATTTCCAGATCAGATCAGGGAGTCCTGAGATTCTAATAGCATGTTATTTCAGGGGAATTTATTCTTGAGATGTACAATACTGATTTGAATATTAATATAATAATATTTGTCATGTGAAAGACAAGGAATTGTACATACTCTGTAAATCACGCAATTTTGTTGGAATATGAAAGACATAGACATTAGAAGATTATATATATATATTTTGTGATCATAATATGTCATCAATATTTTCATTGAATATTAAGTAAAACTGAAACTTGAAAATATAACTATTTCGGATTTTCAACAAAAGTCTTTAACTGTTATGGACCCAAACGTAACTAATGTATTATTTTCAGTGCATATACAAAATACTTGAGCAAACAACTCGTACGTGTTTTCATCGACGAAGTGTCAAATCATATTTCGAGTTTGCATGGAAATAATCTCAATCTGTGATATTTGCTATTTGATTTACGTTTACGAGTCTTTCCCCATATCAAATTGCAACCCATTTCGCAAATCTCTCTTGATTAGTGTAAAGCTCTGGCTACAAAAACGTTTATTGCACAGTTTATAGAAATTGACGCTTTGTCAGCTGCTTCCTGAATTAAGCTTCACTGTGATAGAGATTTACCGTACTATAACTGGTGCAATTAAGTAAGAGTAACTTCGCTTTTGTGCACGTACGCGTTTTGTCTGGGATTACTTTTTTATTTCTTCGCCAAAAGTATAAATAATCAATAATACTGTCCGTACAATTTACTTTAAATGAATTGATTTATACATATGCTAGATGTCATTCTTATTTTTGTCATAACAACTTATTAGTGTACTCACGTATGATGCTGGTGATTGTGATGGTATTTATGATGATGGTGGTCATAGAGATAAACCAGACGGTTTGTATTATCGATTAATAATCAATATAATAAATCAATATTGTATGTATGTAAAATTGAATTTGTTCATTAATTGTTGTTGTGCCGGACCATTTTTTTACCCAAAAGAAACGTAATAAAAGTTGTTGTTTTGGCTGAAAAAGTACAGGAACATGCGGTAAGATTAATGACCTCGTGCTGGGCGCGAACAATGCAAGAACATAAAGTAAGATTTCTTTCTTTCTGGTCATTGAAACTTATTTTCTTCCACCCCTTCTTAAAAAGACAAACACAGTAAAGTCGAGTTCCAGATGGCATCGTGA
>VMBQ01011310.1:5594-23612 GCA_007657795.1 Dreissena rostriformis | reverse complement strand
AACCGGACGCCGACGCCGACGCCGAGGTGATGACAATAGCTCATATTTTTTTTTCAAAAAAGATGAGCTAAAAAGGAAACAAGGCAAATTCACACTTGATTCAGATTATACACATTCATGACTGTGCTTTGCACATTGCGATTCAAATTTAAAGGCCAAACATATGAACATCTTATTTCTATGGTCAACTCAGCATTCCATTCAACCTGCTGAAAAGAGAAATAATCATTCCAATTTGTGTTAAGCACCTTGACCAACAATATAAAGACTGTCAATTCTGAACATGTCTGGTAACCAATTGTTATTGCTGCCATTCTAGTTTAAGGCAATGTAACTATTTTAGTTGCTTACAGGCCAAGTGAATTAAGAACTGTGCATGTATGGTAATAATGTTACCAAATATAATTGACATTCTCTTGACAAAATGGCAGTTCCCTTGAGTTAGAGACTCATAAAGCCAGCAAAGTAAATTTAATGACTAATAAAAGTAGCAGACTTTGTCAGGAAATGACAAAACGCTAGGACATAAAAGTATTGGAAATAATTGCTGTTGAAGTATAAAGAGTTTCCTCCTTCCTTTCTTTAAGTCAATTTGACTAGAACAGTCCAAAAGACAGGACGGACAAACGGGGGTACCGATTAACAGGAAGACTCACACATGCATGCACGCACGCATGCACGCACATCACATATTTAAGCAGATAATAGTGCTCAATTGAGATTCAGCAAACATAATAAAACTTTTAATTGTGCGATTCTGTATTTCATTGCTGACGACAGAGTGTGACTTCCCATAGAAAATTACAAATTTAAAACAAGAGGGCCATCAGGCCCTAAGGCGCTCACCTGAGAGCANCTCAGTTAAACACTCAGGGTGACTTTGTGCAGATGTGACTTAATTTACAGTTCAAATAGACAGATTTATAACCATGAACACAGTGAAACATTCAACATGCAGACCACTGACATCAGCAAACCAGCGCATCAGCGCATTGCTGCACATATATTATAGTGAAATAGATCAGTGAATTGTAATAATGGTTTACACTAAAATAATTATTACATATGGTTGACAACACTGGACACAACTGAGACAGACATGTCTATTGTTAGGTCTGACTGATAATAGTAAACATGTAAACATGAACACTTTTTAAAGTTCAGTAAACTGTTGGTGTTTTTGGTTGTAGATTTTTGGAGTAAATGTATGGTCCTAATATTTGCTGAAATTATGAAGATAAAATGTTGTAAAAATTCATTTCTAAAAGCAATACTTATTCTTTCCGATATGTTACCAAATGTCTAAGGTTAGGAGCAGGTGATTTCAGACATAACAAATATTTACCCTCAGGTTTACAACTTAAAACAGCTGGTTCAGGAATGTCCTACATCTGACCTTACAACATGCATACACCCTGACCCAACAGGTTCCCTACCTGATTGCAGACAGTAAACAATCAGAAGGCCTTACAACATGCATACACCCTGACCCAACAGGTTCCTTAACTGATTGCAGACAGTAAACAAACAGAAGACCTTACAACATGCATACACCCTGACCCAACATGTTCCTTAACTGATTGCAGACAGTAAACAGGTTCCTTAACTGATTGCAGACAGTAAACAATCAGAAGGCAGAAATTACTTGAATCATATTGACCTCAACAAGTACAAACTCAATAAGCAGAAAACAAACACAAATATGGAAACATGGAAATGAAAACATGTCACAATAAATTGATTTAAATACATTGCTACAGACAGCATGTCTGTTTATCTTGTACTTAATGAGTACAACAAGTTCACAAAAGAGTGGCAGTTCTTTACATTTATGTGAGCCTCGCTCTGGGAAAACAAGGGTTAATGAATGTGCGTAAAGTTTTGTCCCAGATTATTATATGCAGTCCGCACTTTCCGGTTTTATGGAATATTTCATTAAAAGGAAGTATCTTCTAAACTAAAATCCAGTCTAGGTGGTAATTGACGTCCCTGATAAGCCTATGTCCACTGTATGCACATGCATTAAGCCCCGTTTTACCAGATCGCGGCTAATATGTTTCATTCTTTTATTAACAAACTAAGGCTTTGTCATTATATCCAAATCTTAACAACATTGTTAGCTGCAGTTATGTGATGTGAATATGCTTTATGATAGTCTATTTATATTGACATAACTTGTAATGAAGGCAAAAAAAGACGAACAAAATTTTTTAAGGTTGTGATATTATTGCTTACAAGTCCAACATAACTTGTAATGAAGGCAAAAAAAGACGAACATAATTTTTTAAGGTTCTGATATTATTGCTTACAAGTCCAACCATAAAAACCAGGAAAAAGTGTAATTAATCCAATACCAGAACATAAATCTCAGAAATCTTGTTTTAAACAGTTGTTATTTTTTCATTGCCTGTCAAGACTTTTATTACTAGACAAGTTAGTAAATAACTCGTCAAAATTTTTAAAACTGGGCGCGGTAGGTCATAATCTGGGTGGGAGAGGATTATGTTTATAAGGGCTCTTACATCAAATGTTTGTACACGCAATACCAGATATAAATATTGNCAAAGGCCTTCAAAATCCGGTTCCAGCGCTCAAAGGGTTAATAAAAGCTCCACTAAAATCCACATACATGAACTTATTTAACCAGTGATGGAAAACACATCCAGCAGAGTTAATTCAACATTAAGATCACTGTGAAAATGGTAAAACCTATGGAATGACAACAAATATTTAGCCGCGTTCAGGGAAAACCAGGCTTTATGCAAGTAGCGACCCAGAGTTGCCCGTGCAGTCAGCTCAGGCTAATCAGGGACGAAACTTTCCGCTTTTATAGAATTTTTTGTATTTAGGAAGTCTCTGAACAAAAATATTATATAAGCACAATGTCCCTGATTATTCTTGTGCAGAGTGCACAGGCTAATCTGTGATGATACTTGACACACATACATTAAGCCCTGTTTTCCCAGACACCAGTTTAAATATGACAGACAAATTCCTGTTCACAGACAGTTTATTCTTTATACCTGGCAGCTTTTGCTCCAAATTGTCAAGGCTATAATGAGTTTCAAGTCAATCAGAGAAAAAAATCTACTCTGGCAGCAATAGAACAATTTTATTCCAATATGATAGACACTATCAGGTTGATCTGTTATGTAACTTTTAAAATGTCTAACATTGAAAAGAAATCTAATGCTATTGTAAAAAGAACCTTACATGCACAAACATGCAATTTAAATTTAATGTTTATTATTCAATAATTGGCTTTTGCTTAAACTGAAATGCCTGATTTTTAACACTAGTGCTGTTTAAACAGTAACAAAAAATGGTTTATTTTATTTTTCTCACAAATAAAATACTTATACGAAAGCCAATATTGGACAACAATCAAATGAAATATTTCATTAAAACAGATGTTTTTCTTGATATCTGTTTGTTTTTTTTTTAAATTTCCATAAATTGCATTTTGTTTTATCACAGGCACCAGTTGTGAAACCTTTTCAATGCACCTACCAGTATATGCTTTCTTTCACTGACTTCAAGCACTCATAATTGTTTTTTTAATTGGCTAATTATTTTGGTTGAGAGGTTGACATTTCATTATCTTATCTGTCAAAATATGGGTTTTGCATTTAGTCTACAGCCCATTGTTAAATGAGGAAGCAAATTATATATAATTCCCATTGAAGCTTCTCGTTCATAAGAACCATTTTCACAATTATGAGACAGAAAAGCTTGCTCCATGTTAAGTGATTTCATAATTAAAGCTAACACAGGCTACAAGTTATAATTTATTTAATTTGAAGCTAATCTGTAAAAGATTTATTGTAACTGTTCCACACAAAAATGCTAATGTTCACAATTGTTTTCAAACGGCTCTCTGGCTAATAACGATTGCTCATGGTGTTTGTACAATAATCAATTAGAGTTTTATTTCTTATGAAAAAGATAATTATTGTCAATCATCTGGATTTGGTGAGAGTTGTTTGTTCTTTCTGTAATCTTCCTATCCTTCAGAACAAAGCCATTTGCAAACGAATCAGCAATGAAATAACCACACAATTTTCAAAGACCGATTGTGATTGAAAGATTGGGAAATGACAGCCAGTGGCGTTGAATTTAACTCCGTCGTCCCCATTTAAAACAAGGGCTGTTTGTAAAACATGCATGCCCCCTATANAGTTTTGCTCATAAGTGAGCTAATTTCGTGTATTATACAGATACAGATTATACAGATACAGATACAATCATACCCTTCTACATTTAGTCAAAATAACGATATAAAGTAAACATCAGATACTTTGTAAACACCACCCACATTTTCTTAATAATTAATACTCAAATTACACACAAACCAGTCTTACCTCCAGCTGATGAACCGCCCTAGTTTCCCTGTCAAATGGCTTGCCACTGGCACGAATCACCCCTGCAAATAGAAAACATCAAATACAACAATCAGTTCAAGACAGACTTCATTAATCAATCATATGCATTATTGAACAGACGTCATTGATAATTTTCCTACTGATCCCAAACAAATGAGCATGTTCTTTTGTGAGTGTGTTTTCCATAACATTTGACAAACAAAAATTTCAAAAACATAATCATGTATACTAGACTCTATTCTTCACAATTAAACAAAACAATTTTATTTGGCTGCTTACTGCGTTTATTTGACCACCGCATATACCATAAATGATCATCACCAGTAAACTGACCAGTGACCTAAGACGACCTTTCGTGCAAGGTCAGTTGGGTACAAGTCCATCAGACAGATAGAAAAACTTAGTCAAGCATGCAAAATAATGCCCAGAGAAAAAATGAACAAGGCGAAACAAAAAAGTTGTTTGTTTCCACTAACCCGACCAACCCTTATTTCTTTTGCCAACCCTAAACTTCTTTTTGGTTTTCCAGGATGAGATTTCCATCATTTATGAGTAATTGACTAACATAACTACTAAGTTTGTGATCATGTTTTAAATATATGATCATATTTTGCTAAATGAACTTTACATTAAGCAAAAGTATCTAATAAAAGAATGTTATATAGAGATTTGGACGATTTCTAAATAAAATTGCATTATCTTACTAATTAAAAATCATTAATAAAAGTTAATGTAAAAAAGGTGCAGCCAACCTACTTCCCTTTTTTTTGGCAATGTAAGTGGAAACCAAATTTGTGTAGTGTTTTTGGCCTGAACAATTTGAGGCCTAAAGTGATCACAAAAACCATAATATCTTGTACTGAAGGCATAAAGCCTTGTACGTGTGAAACTCTTGTCAAAGCCTTCAGCAATATACTGATTTAGGGATAATGGACAAAACCTAATGGTCAGAACATGTTCATTATTATAATGGTTGTAATGGGAACATAAACAAGTGGTCAACAACAATCAATGTCAACACTGGTTTAAATAGGAGGTATTGAGAGTTGTGGTCTATTCAGCAATCTCACCATGTAAGATAGAAGCAGTGATGTTGTACAGAACATTTGATTTTGCTTTTGTTAAATGACTTACTATTATGAGCCTATTATATATTTCCATAGAGCAATCTCATTATGCAGAATGAGTAATGAGTCTGCACAGTTTGAAAATGGTGACTTGCAATATGACATTACATCTTTGTACCTTTGATCATCAGTTCTTATTGTTGGCAAAAATTCTAAGAAAAATGTACCATTGTACAACAGACACTATGAGCATTCCCTTTCTGCTAAATTAACAATTCTTCTGCTAAATCTTCTTCCATGATCAGATCATATCAGATCGGGACTAAACTGACAATAATGAATGGGCTTCTGACAACTGGCACACTTTGAGGCCCCATGGTTGTAATCCTTCAGCCATTTGCATACCAAAACATTTCACACCAGTCTGATCCTATGTACACAAAGAAACATCATCTTTAATTTTGGACAAACACTCATAACAAACACAAATCATCGCCTGAATTCTATCTGGTTCCTGACCCTTGTCCTTATATCAGTCAAGTCCAGAATTGTCGGTGATTGATTGAAAATCAAATCAGATTTCTCATCACCATGGCAATGAATTCAAGCCAAACTGGTCACTGTAGTGTGCAATTTGGTCTTGTAATTGGAAAGAAAATGGGTCTGCAAGAAATACTCCTGTGCAAGGATTAATATCACTTGATTGGTCAACGAGAATGACACAGAGCAACAAACATGTATTGATTACTTTCCACACAATGACCGCTGGAGTCAGTCACGCCAGGGTCACTTGCAGGCAAAAATGGTCAGACCAACTATAAAGATACTGAGGAGCCTTACAACATAGCTGTATAGAATATGCTTTTGCATCCATGACTTTAATCTTTTACGGTGAACTCTCGCGTGCTGGTATGCAAGCAAAATTATCTGATACAAGACGATCATTCTTTTGTGGTACATCGCAAGGCATTGTATTAATTAGGGATTAAAACGTCTGTAAGGAAAGCCCTTTCTTTACTTACTATTTGATTTTAGTATATACAGTAGATATACAGGTTAAATGTCAAGCTGAGGGTAAAAACTCTACATTGCAAAGAAATTACAGAAGATTTTACAGAGATTTATTTCACAGGAAGTGAATCATGTATTTAAATAAATGCGGAGGGATGCAAGATATCAGTTACAAGTTGCTGTGCAAAAATATCAAAGAACAGGAATTGTTGAAACACGATACATTTTTACATTCTAACTAAATAAATACTATGGTTTTTGCCATAATTAACTATAAACATCACTTCTTCACATTTGTTCTACAAAAACCAAAAGAATAATTCCCAATTGCACAATGAAATGATAAAGTGCTACAATATGAGTGTTTATTTATTGTCTTAGGAGAGTTAGCAGACACATTATTGCACATGATTTGTCTCACACTTTGCCTTAATGCAATTATTACCAGATCAAAGGATTTTGTCATAACTACATGCCAAATTGCACCATTTACATAATTCTAAGTATGTATTAGCAAACAAGTTTAAGTAGAAGCTGTTCAGACATTGATTAGTTTGACCTCTTCAGCTATCATTGTATTTTAATTTCATTCAGTTAATTAGTGTGTTCAAAGCAAATCTTAGCATATTACCCTCGCATAACGAGAAGTAGCAAGCACGTACACTTAGTTTTCTTCATTAATAATGCAGTAAGTTTTCATCCATCATGTTTTTTTATGTTCATTAAATATAACATAGAACGTCTTCCAGCTTTAGACTCATAAACAGTTGTTTTAAAGTAAGTATGCCACACAATGTGACCTACCGGTTATAATTTGTGGCAAAAAAGGAATTAGCTCTATTTTAAATAGCAATCATTATTATCATTTAACACAAAACAAAGTATTTTTGTAAATATTGTAAGTGGGTTCACTTTTTTCATCCGTTTGTAAGCAGACCATTCAAAGGATAAATATGACCCATACAAAAATGGGTCTTAAGCTATATGCGGCCAGCTACAGCTCCAGACCAGCCTACGGCTTCACGCAGTCTGGTCAGAGCTTAGTATCCCTGTCCGCTTAAAAAAAACCTGCTAAGTTTTCTAATTAGGGGACAAGGTAGCTCCTTACAAGGTAGCTCCTGACCAGAAGTGCTTAGTGCTGGCCTGATATGGCTTAAACCCCATTTTTGCTTGACATGTCTCATATTGACTCAGAAATGAGCTACTGGGCATAGAGCTGCATTGAAATCCTTAAAATTATGTTTTGGTTACAGTTTTATCCATTAGCCAGGGAGGAAGAGGGGTTCATCATATTTCTGTCATTCTCTAAATTTACAAGACCATTTTACATAAATTCCATTACAACATGTTACATTTCATTAATTTGTTTCGATACAAGTAACTTCAATGCATACATTTATAAATTACGCCTAAATCCAAATTATTCCATTTTCAAAATTTATTAAAGTGCTTTACTTACCAGTATGTTTTTCTAATTAAATGAAACAAAATGAAAGTGTGACAGCGCCATATGGTTCCAATTGTTTGTTGTCAGAAATGAGTTATAAATGGGTACAGAGTGAAATCGTTAGAATAATGTTTTGGTAACATTTTTATCCTTTAGGTAAGGAGGAAGGGGGAGGCAGGGGGTCATCATATTTCTGTCGTTATCTTAATTAACATTTATTATTATTAATTTTTTAATGTTGCTTTACGTACTGGTATGTGTCCTGGATTAAAAGAAACAAACATACTGAAAGTGTGACAGCGCAATATGGTGCCAAATATTTGTTTAATTAAGCCAGAAAGGCTTCATAAGAACAAATCAACCTCACATTTAAGAGACCAACAAAAGAACAATCAAATTAAATAAATATATTCAAATCCATTTCAACATACTTTCTATCCAAGGTCTCCCAGACATTAAGAAGTTGAATTATTAAGATGATATGGCAAGTTATGAGTTTGTTTTGTGTTTTTTCCTTATGTCACTGTAATGTTCAACAAACAAAAAAAACATGGCGTGCAGGGGACAAATTAATGTTTGCTCTGCAATTTTAAACAAACATTGGTGACACAGTTTCTTTTCATAACCCGCACAAAGCTATTCTTTATCTGCAATGATTAATATCGGCCCCACTGAGTTGATGACATAAACCAGGAATAGAAAGAAAATTTGACTTTTAAATAGACATAACATACAGAAAAGGTTGACACAAGTAGGTTGTGTTTTTTTATTTCAAAGAAAGTGTCACAGGCTCAAGAAAAATATATACCAAAAAAGTAAAATGAATAGTTGCAATTAAACCATCTGGTCTATGCATAAAATAAATCTATATACATGTGAATGTAGACTATTTATGAAATAACAAGACTATTGCCAAGCAATATGGTCCCCTACCAGCTCCACAATTGTTTTTTGTTGTTGTTTTTTGTCTTTGTTGCCATAGCAACCAGAATTCTTGACGTAGGAACAAAATGAAATGACGTGCATAATCTTCATATTGGCATATTGGCATTTGTCCATGTTTCAAATTTCATGAAAAAATATGAAGAACTTTTAAAGTTATCGCAGGATCCAGAAAAGTGTGACAGACAGACTGACAGACTGACGGACAGAGCGCAATCCATAAGTCCCCTCCGGTGAAACCGGTAGGGGACAATAAGGGTATATTGTTTCAAATAGTCATGATTGCGCGCCAGCTTGAAGACACTGACATTAAAAAAAACGTCTCACAGAGTTTTAACACCTTTATAAATAACAGTTCAGAAGTAAACTTTAATTACCTTCATGAAAACTTATCTGGCAGGCTGTTTGACTAAGCAACACTAACATTTCAGTTAAAAAATTATCAAATTATTATCCACGCTATCTTAAAGCATCACCCACTCAAAACCAGAATCATTAAATGATGTGATACTTGTATTTTGTTCTGCAAAACAAACACAAATTTACTTAATCAAACTAATTTTAAAGCACACCATTCATCTGTCAAAATTTAGAGACATTAATAACAGCAAATTTTGACACGCTCTTATCTTATCTCTTAGTAACACCTTAATTTCTTGGAGACATGTGAATAAGTTCTTAGATGGACATTTTCAAACAAAAAGCTACCTGATAAGCCATGTTCAGTGATAGGGACACAGGTGGCTGATGAATATAGGACCACTTTCACTATTATAACAAATATTGTTTTCAATACAAAAGAGAAGAGCTAGTTTATTGGTTGTTTTTTTACTTTTCACTTATAAATGGTAGCGACTTATCATGATTATAAGAAACTACTGCCGATATGCAGATGATGATGATGATGAGGATAATGTTGTTGATGATTGTGATATTAAAGTTGGTTGAGTATTTAAAATGATGATAATGTTGATTTTCAATATCATGCTGATAAATATAGTGATGGCAATGACGATGACTGCATCTGAATTNGAAGGCAAAAAAAGACGAACATAATTTTTTAAGGTTCTGATATTATTGCTATTGTCCAACCATAAAAACCAGGAAAAAGTGTAATTAATCCAATACCAGAACATAAATATCAGAAATCTTGTTTTAAACAGTTGTTATTTTTTCATTGCCTGTCAAGACTTTTATTACTAGACAGGTTAGTAAATAACTCTGTCAAAATTTAAAACTGGGCGCGGTAGGGTCATAATCTGGGTGGGAGAGGATTACGTTTATAAGGGCTCTTACATCAAATGTTTGTACACGCAATACCAGATATAAATATTGAGAAACTCTTCATCCATTAGTTTTTGTCTTATTTCTCTCTTTCTCATCTAATCTGCGCCATCTGCAATGAAATACATATTGCACATGCCTCTGAAACAATTTGCTCATCATAACTTTGCAGCTCTCTATAAAAAGGCCACATGTTTCCCATGCAGATGGTTTATCATGCTCTTCTTGAACTTGCAGTATAATACAGTATGAGAAAATGATCGAAATGATAATGTTGCTTATTCAACAAATTTTGCTTCTTCAAGTTTAAAAGACTATCCATTTATATTTGTATGAATGACAGTTTAAACCTGTTACAGCAACAACACTATCAGCAGGAATGCTAGCAGCAAGAACAGTATTTGCTTACTTGTTTTATAATTAAAGGACCCCTATTTTACCATGTCTGGACCATGCTCAGCAAATGAAATGGAGATATTGAATATGTTTTGGTTACGGTGTCAATTTTACAAACGTGATCGATCAAGTTTCAAACATGTATATATCACATTATTATTATTATTATTGTCCTGAGCAAGAACATGTTTTCTGGACATGTTTCAAGCATAAACGATCATGTTTGAAACATGGTTTGACCGTGATCATTTTCGCAGATTACATTTTTCTCTCTATTATCTAAGGTTCAATTCAAATTAGCTATAGAGTACCAGCTTTATTTTGATAAATCTTACTGGATTTTTTCATTATGATGCAGTTAAACTTTTCACACAATTCAATAAGCTTAAAATAAATAATTACCATGCCATTTAAACGTAGAATTCATCAAATTTACATCATTTTTCCATTATTCTCCCTAAACCTGTTCAAGAATATCAGTTTGGTAGTAAAACAGATTTCTCATGTTAACACTTTAATAACAAACACATTATCTTTGTGCATGCACTCAAATTTTAGTTCCAAAACATCAATTTTCTTGTGTCAAGTATTTTCCAATGTGCCTTTGATCTTCACTCAATTCAATAAATCACATTTCTCAATATCATGCTTACATTGCAAAACTTGTCGCTTATTTATAGACAAAAATACGCTATTAATGGAAATGTAAACATTTTTTGCAAATCTGGGTTAAGCGAAGACAATTTATCACGAATAGTTATGCAATCATGGTACAGCGACATCATATGTACAAAATACATAGAACAAAACAAAGAGACTTCAGAAATCCTGTTTGATATAACTGATGATGAAGGGTGCATGTCTCAGATCAAAAAGCTCCAGGCATGGGCTATAAAACACAGGTGTTTATTTCATCTTATAAAGATAAAATTCACTCTTAATATCTTAAGCTGAATAATACATTTACAACAATAGAATTATGTTTGACTTAAGCTTTTATTTCTTGCATAAAAAATTAAAAAGAAAATAATGTTTCCATCAGTCTTAATTGATTTGCATTGGGCTTGATACAAACTGTAACAGTCTAAGTTCTGCACTAAGAATTTGTTATTTGTGGCCAAGATTTTTTTCTTTAAAAATGACTAAAAAATGCCATTTTGTTTTTTTTAATAACCCACCAGAAAGTAAAAAAAAAAATATGTTTATCTTCAAATGTGTTCATACATTTGAAATTTTAGTAACCAATGGTTACTTTGGGCTAATGGTACCTGAAAAAGACTCACTAGAACAGGCAGTGATGATGACTTGTTGAACTTCATATTTCCTACATGATTTCAGCAGATCATTTTCAAGGACTTAAAACAGTCTAGTAGTGCCAACAAATTGCAAGCATGATTAAATCTTTCACTGAGGCAACTTCAAAGGGAACAGCCCCCAACAGCAGTGGCATATCACATAGTGTGAACACTGACATTTTTACAGCCACCTGAGACACCTGTGGTGCTAATGCTGCTAAAGAATCCCACAATTCACATAGTTATCCAGCAAATTTTTAAGGTAATTTTTCAGTTCCAATAGTCCTAACCATACATCAAGGTACTACCACTTCTGTCCTGGTAATTGTAGGAGACAAGAGTCAGGCAAGATAACTCAACTAGGCGGAAATATGGGGGAATATGGATGTTACTATTTTGTGGTTTTCTATTTTTAATTTGCTGCTATAAATTTTATATTATCATGGACAAAAATTAACAAGAGCACCGCCTAGCGGGTGCAGACCGCTCATCTATTTNATTACCAGTACAACAAATGGTTTATTGTAACTATTTCAGATACATTGACTTGTGTATTTATTATTTTGGGAAATATTATAATTTCCTATTTCATGTAAAATAGAACTTAGCAATAAAATGTTTGCGAAATAACAAATAATTATGAATTTGCTGCTTGCAATATTCTGCCCACCATAGTATATAATACTCAATTCTACTTAAGAAACGTGCATAGCTTCTACTTTCTTTAATCAAACAATACAGTATAAATATGAACCAAATGCGTACTCATCATGCACCCAAAAAAGTTGCAGAAATATTCCATTTGTCTACAAAATTACCGAGAGTTTACTAACATAACAAGGAATTTCTTTGATGATGAAAGAAATTTCTTATTACATGCCCTGCAAATCATTTCAGATGAAAAACAAATGCAAGATGAAAATGCCACTGACAATCGGGGGGGAACAGTTAAACAATTTGATGGGATTTCCAGGTTTTTGGTCTTAATAAATCTGCATATGATCCTGTTTTTCTCACTTCTAAAAGTCATGCCTGAATGGAAGAAGATATCATTTTTATGTCAATATAAATAAGGTATATAAAGCTAACCACCAGGTTCAGCTTCATTACTTCATTTCAAGAAAGAGAAAGGTTAAATGTGCAAATCATGTCCAAATATGGAACTGCTTTTATTTGGAATGTTCCAATTTATTCAACTTAAGGTAGATTAGTTTTTCAAATCTCACATTAGTTATCTTAAACATTCAAACTATGCATCCTGTATTCCATTATGATCTTTACAAATCTCATAGCGGAACTTTGTTTTCTGTATTTACTTTTTAATATCACTACTCTTCACTAATAAAAATGTGTAATTCTGTGAGGCAAGAGACAGTATATCAAATATAATATTAATTTAAAAAAAAAGCTTCCTACTAAATTTGCTTAACTTAACTTATGGCACCATAACATCATAAAACAAGAGATGTGTTTGTCAGAAACACAATGACCCCTACTGCGCCGCTTTGAAATAAAATTCCTATTTATCATTTGGCAGGTATAGAAATTATCTCCCTTTAAAGCTTATAACTTCCCTTGGATTGTGTTTTTGACCTTTGACCTTGAAGGATAACCTTGACCTTCCACCACACAAAATGTGCAGCTCCATGAGATACACATGCATGCCAAATATCAAGTTGCTATCTTCAATTTTGCAAAAGTTTACATGACAAAACTTTATGACAAAACTTCAACCAAGGTTAAAGTTTTGGACAGACAGAATGACAGACAGACAGACAGGCCAAAAACAATATACCCCCTCTTCTTCGAAGAAGGGGGCATAAAAACACAAAGTATTTGTTAAAAGATATTTATACAATTAACTCACACAAATCTTTCTTCAATTCAAACAAAAACTGCATAAATGAACAATTTTTATCATACAGTACCAGTTCTAAATACATTACCCATGGAAGCTATTATTACAAAATTTTATAATTTATTTGGGTGTAGGTACTTCACACTTAGTGCAGTGTAATCTGAAACTGATCCAATCTTCTGGTTGAATGTAACTGACAGTCAATCAATCCTGACAGAGCCATTGTCTTTCATCCCACCTCATTGTGATCAATAATCTACCAAGAGATACAAGTATCTTGATTATTTTGACACTCCAAATTGTCACATTTTAGATGGTCTATTTTGTTAACAATGGCTTTAAAACATAAATTGGGGGTTTCATGACTGTTTACATTACAGAATCAAGGTTTTGTGCCATAAACATGTCAGGAATTACGAAAATCAGTGACCTACTGAGGTGAAGAGAAAAGCAGAGTTTTTTTTTTAAGATGAAGTCTGGGACCCACAAACCATTAAATACAAAATAATGAAGAGTTAACAATACGAAAGCTGCTGACTGACATTTTTAGGTTGCAAAAAAATGTGTTTTTTGTAAAACAATATTTTATTCACAATGATTTCATTCTGTACTATATTCGATAAATGAACTAATCTGAATAATTTGGATTGCGCTCTGGGATAACCGGACTTAATGCATATGCATTAAGTATTGTCCCAGATTAGCCTGTGCAGTCCGCACAGGTTTATCATTGACAACACTTTCAGCTTTTATGGATTTTCTGGTGTAACGGAATTATCTTGTAAATGAAAATCCAGTCCATGCGGAAAGTATCATCCTAGATTTTTCTGTGTGGACTGCACAGGCTAATCTGGTACAATAGTTTATGCACAGTCATAAAGACCTGTTTTCCCAGAGCCCGGCTTATTTATACAAACTGTTGAGGCTTTATAGCAAAATATTCTGCAGTTTCAATACACTTCTCATTGAAAATAAAAACACATTTTTTCAAGTGAACACCTTATGTTTAATCTTAAATGTAGAAAGTATCATAATTGCTGTAATGCATTCAAGTTATTTGATCATCATGCATCTCAATAAACAAATTGAAAACATAAAAAAAGTGCCTCCAGGATAAAGAAACAAACGCAAATTAGTGAATACCTCTGCCTATTATCTATTAGAAATTGTTGGCAGATTTCAGCATCAATCACTCTACCTGGTTGTTATTGCTGATGATTACATGCATGAAATCTAGTGGAAGTGAACCATAAGTTTGTCCTATAAAATTGTTATAGGCAATAAAATCCAAAGAGGCACTCATCCTACCTCCAGACCACCTTTAGGCATTTTTGAGCTTAATGCATACTTAAAATATTTTTCCTGGCAAACCACTTGACAATAAAACTCTTAAGATTACAGCAATATTTAAAATATATAATGATTATTTATAAAATTGGTCATGAAGTTTTGGTGAGATCAGATCACAAGTAAAGAGCAGAAATCACTATTTATAAAATGACAAGTGAGATAGTTCAAGGGCCATAACTCCAAACATGATTTTACTGATTAATGAACTTGGTCCAGATGTAATGCCCACAGATGTTGTTATAAAGCAAGATACAATGCCTACAAACATTGTTATACAAATTGAAAAAAAAGAGGCAACATCTTTAGCTATCTACCCAGTTGGACATTCAAACATTCAACAAACAAACAGTCTATGTGAGTCTATTTGATGTTTTTAAGTCCTTCTGCACCTAAGGCTGCATAAGGTACAGATGCAGAGCCTCTCCGAGCACTCCTTTCTAATTTACTCACAAGACTGATGAAAGTTGGTACTAATTTTGAACTATTATGATAGCAGCAATTTCAATCTATTTTGGTTTTACAGAAAAATATTCGGTTTGGTACCCCTAAAAAAGCCACCACAGATATGGTGACCTGCACTGACTAGCTAACATGCAAGGGATGCTGGGATTGTGCTCCCCTGACAGCCCAAAAAAAAACAGACTGATCTTGACAAGCTATATATAATTTATAAGCTATTGATAATATATAGTATTATATATGCCACCATCTTGGATTCGGTGGAAAAATATAACACTTAAAATAACAACAGTGTAATTCTGTCAATGATTAAGTCTGAAACAAACATTGATCTGCCAGATAAGGAAAGATTATTGGAAGATTGCTACCGGGGAGGGGGGGGGATACATCATCAAAGGCAGACAATGTTGAGCACTTGAAAAATATCCATCTTCATTAACCCTTTGCATTCTGGGAAATTTGTCGTCTGCTAAAATGTTGTCTGCTAAATTTCTAAAATTAGCATTTTCTTCATTTTTTTTTCAAAGAATACTATCCAAATAGCAAACAGTTTGGATCCTGATGAGACGCCACGTTCTGTGGCGTCTCATCTGGATCCAAACTGTTTGCAAAAGGCCTTCAAAATCCGGTTCCAGCGCTCAAAGGGTTAACATCAACAGAAAATACAGGGGGCCACTTGTGTTAAACACATTCTTCAAGACACAAGTCTTCACACAGGAAGTTGAACAAAATTAATATGTACATGGCCTTTACTTTGGAAAATTGATTACCCGACAGTATTTACAAAACTGTTGATTCTGATCTAACAGAATATATATCGGGGCAAAGAAAAAGAATTGTGTTTGGTCCAAAAAATATGTAGGGTAGGCAGAAACAAATAAGGGTCAAAGTGAAGACCGGAAACCAGGTTATTTGCCAATTTCACCATAGTGTTGGAGTATTCTACTATTTTTATTTGACTGTTTTTGTGCTGATGATGTAAACTTTCTTATGATCTTCCTAAAAAAATGTGCATTCATTTAATAAGAAAACAGAACAGAAGTTATACATGAAAACAAATGCACTGGGTTTCGTTTTCAACCACATAACAGTAGCACTGTTGGGACACTATAACCTCCTGTAATTTGAGGCAATAAAGCTTGGTGGATGCGGTGTACGGAACAAACCCCCTCTGGAAGAAACACCCTTCCCTAAAAACAGCATAGCGGAAGAAACCCCCTTTCTCATTTTGCATATGCTGAAGAAGCACCCTCGCTAGTTTTGCATATGCGGAATAAACCCCCTTCGATAGCGGAATAAACCCCCTTCGATAGCGGAACAAACCCCCTTCCATAATGAAATCATGTGTATGCAAAATGTGAAAGTTTTTTTTCCGCTATGCTGTTTGTCATGGTTATTCCGTGATTCAAGTAATGAGATTGTACGATTTTGTCAAATATTTACAAATTTATTTAAAATGTGTAAAAAAAATGTATACATATATTTCAATATAAATTAAAAAAAAAAGTTAAGATGAACACGTGTCCCAATGCGAAATAAGCCAGATACTTAATTGTGAAATCGAAAATGTCTCTACAGATTTAAATTTAGTTTTACGGATCATTCTAATTTCCTGCAACGATATATTGCTTTTTAATACAGTACAGTCCACGCCTTTTCCCCAATTTCCCTCGCTACTCCGCAAGGCAGTAACTTTGAGAGAGATTAATAAAATCCCGCGATACGCGGCGTTTGCATGATTTGGGACACAGCGGTGAACGATCGGCAAAATTTGATAAGCCGACGCAGCGGCCCTCGGCGTTGGCAACACAGGGGAAACTCCGTGTTTAACGAGATAACGATCAATTTAACTTTGTTTGACTTCCTGATTTTCGTATAAAATTACATTTATTACAAGTGCATATATAGAAGGAGTTGTTGTTGTATAGCAAACTCGTTGATTTACGACAAACAAAACGTCGTCTTTTAACTGATACTTACCAAATAATATAATCACAGTTTGCAACATTGTTTTTATTTTGATAATTTAATCCAAAATGTTCATGTTAGCAGGTGTTTTTTCTATACTGAACATGTAAACAAATGACCGAGGACCCTATTAAAAGTCTCGCAAAAATTCGCAATATGTGTGAATTGACAGTTTGACGTCATCAAAGAAAAACCGCTTCCTGTCTGAAGGCATGAAAAACACACTGTTCTCGCCGACAAAATTGGCTTCCTTTGTTTGGCAATCAACACGCTAAACCAATCGGGTGTTTATAACTCAATAGCAACCGTCGAAATATGTAACTGCACGTGCTTAGCTCCGCCTTTCGAATCTTTTACAGGGAACAAAGGGTGGAGTTTAACAGTTAATTGAACACGTGTTTTACGAAAGTTGAGTCCTGAATGGCCGTAATTACTGGGTCTAAGCTTTGACACGACAAATAAATCTATCTCGGATTTTCCGACAAAGGCCGATTTCCCAACTTTTTGTACAGTTACTAATAATGGCGTCCGCGTGTTTACGAAATTCGAAACACATTCA
>VMBQ01011309.1:0-23336 GCA_007657795.1 Dreissena rostriformis | reverse complement strand
ATCGGCAACTCAGGTAAAATTAACTCATTATTTAATCTAGACAGAAGGACGGCGTTTGCACAAAGCAACAGCTTGTATCGATACCTCAGGTAAAATTAACTCATTGTTTAATTTAGACAGAAGGAAGGCGTTTGCTCAAAGCAACAACTTGTATCGGCAACTCAGGTAAAATTAACTCATCGTTTAATCTAGACAAAAGGAAGGCGTTTGCACACAGCAACAGCTTGTATCGGCAACTCAGGTAAAAATAACTCATTGTTTTATCTAGACAGAGGGAAGGCGTTTGCACAAAGCAACAACATGTATCGCCACCTCAAGTAAAATGCAGTTATTGTTTAATCTAGATCGACATCTCAGGTGAATAAATGGCGTATTTATTTAATCTAGACAGCGGCAAGTCGTGACACTAAGAATCAGACAGCATCCCGATGCCTGCAATATTATAATTGTTGTTTTAAAGATAAATACTTAACTAAGCGTTCTCAAAACAAAACGTTCATTTCATTAAGCTATTTAACAAATGCCTCTTTCAAGACAACAAATTTAATTTTGAAATATCGTTATATCGTATTAGCCAATGCATGGACATGTCCCTTTAAAACGGATTTTGCTTAGCCCCCCCCCCACACACACACCCACACACTTAACATTGGCACTTAAGGTATTAGCACGGCCAAATTTTAAGATTTGATGTTTGTTGTTCTTGCGATGTAGTAATGCCATGTTTTGACGCTGATAAGGTAGAACTGAATAATATTCACAAAATAAATATAAATCAAATGAGCGAAGTTTTATTTACATACTAGGATATAAAAATGTATATTTGTGACATANGCTTTATGCTATTATAATGACACTGTAAATTGAGAATGGTGTGGGTCTGGTCAAAGTGTAAGTCACTTTTACTGATGAAGAATTATGGTTTCCGCTCAATTACTTAAAACATGTACAATCCATACTTATAAGATCAACATTTAGTTCATGCCAATGTTAAGATGATAAGTTTGAAACTTCATTTTCCTATATAAAAATGATTTAAATGTAAAATGGATAAGAACATGCATACAACTGAAGTGGGGGACAGAATAATTAGTGTGAAACAGATGTTTTATTAAATATCCGAGTTCAAATGAAGCACCACATCTTAAATTTTGAGGAATACATGATCACATTGTTCTTTAATTAGATCTTTCATGCAAAGCAATCAGCACTTCATTGAGCCTATTATTGAGAAACAAAGCAAATAACTTGGGAAGAGATCAGTGTGGCCATACCACGTGGTCCGTGATGTCATTTTGGCTAGCACGTCAAGTAGAAAATTGTCAACATTGCCTCCTCTAAGAAACTTCAAATCCACGTAAGTATCTTATTATTTACTCTTTTTTGACGAAATAAAGCGCAGGCTACGGGTAAAGTTGAGCACAATTCCCGGTTATATACATATTTGACACCAGATGAGTAGTTTAGTCTATCATTCGAGGCAAATTCCTAGATTTTACGTTAAAATGCACGCAAGCACAACAAGCACATTTTAAATCTTCCAAAATATCCGTTTTATATTCCTTTTTGCAGTGCACTCATATATGCGGACTTGGATAATTCCATATAAAATGTGTTTTGTCCGAAAAAATATATCATAAAACACCATCTCATGACATTTCCAATGTACAACAACAAATTGGCTAATACGACAAGCAACCAAATTCAAGGCAAGCACGACAAGTCGATATTCGGCTACTACGACCAGTTGTTATAAATTATGTTTTTGAAGCCGTGTTATTGTCGAATTAATAAAAAAAGTGTATGTGTAGGATACATGTGATTATTATGCTTATGAATNGTCAACATGTACACAGCTTTTGTATGTGTTTTACAAATAGTTTGTTTGGTTGATATTTAAAACAATAATTGTTACATTTCCATGAAATAAGCTTGTACACTTAAGGGCATTCCAATTTAATGAATTCTGGAATATATTAACCATTAGACATGATGATATTTACTTGTACATTCAAGTCTGTGAAAATGACCATTCTTTTCGTCTGGGACAGGAAGCTTTAGCCCTAAATTGCCTCAACTATAATTAAGGGCCTCCATTGAGACTCATTTGTAACCATGGCAGTTTTATCTTGCCTCTATTACTGCTCTCTTTTCCAATTTGGGGTAATAAAAGGGCATTGTTTAACAACTTTGTCTTCATTACAAAATCCAATTCAATCAAATAATGAAAAAAATTGAAAATTGCTTTCTTCACTGAATTACATAATGATTATACCACATAATCAACAAATTTCCATCAAGGCCAATGTGTGTATTTCGAAATTTATGAGGTCCTTCCGGGCCAGAGGCCGCATTATGTAAAGACCCTGAGTGTGTCCCAGCACTTCTACCTAATTTACTTACTAGACTCACACATTTTTGATTTTAGCTGCAATTTCCAGCTATTTAGTTTTTACTGAAAGTTATTTAATTTTGGTGTGGTCTTATGCTGTCGGAGGAAACCGGAGTGCCTCGAGGTAACCCATCTGTCCGGTATGGTGACCACCTACCAAACTCACATGCGCCAGGAAGTGGAATTAAAACCATCAAGGCTTATGCCACGGAGTAGACTTATTTTAGTCCGCTGAACACTAGCTGATGAAACAGTACACATAATTTAAATGCAGACTTTATTCATCTGACCAAGTTTTATTTCTTTGGCTAAGATTTCAGGTTACTGTCAAAGAGAAAGATCAAAATGTCAAGTACAAAAGGAAAAGTAACATGTAATTAAGCAATTAATTGTATTCAAACGAATGACCTCATTGCGCCCCTAACTGCGCTTTCACATCTTGCAGCGCCCTCACCTCAATATCATGTGAAATTTGGCGGGCTTACCAACGTGTTTTCTGGTGGCCGCATCCTGCACAGGCCAGTAAGCATGTTCACGATTTCCCACCACAATTCCTTGTACGTTTTGTAGTCACAACGTTCGTTTACACTGGAGGCTTAATTGTTAATATTACTTTTGCACACATATCTATTATATAATTATCTTTGTTTGCATGCGTAATTCTGTGCACTTTTCATTATCAGTGTATGTGCTCATAATATTATGCAAAATTACTATATTATGCCATTTGTTATATTTTTCGCCCTGTATTGCTGTAGTTGAAGCTGTTTGTATAGTTCTGTAGAATACAGCTCTCTTTCCCCTCTTTGTCAGTTGGACATTCTTTTCAGCATACTTTTATTACTAATTTGTATGTCCGACACTTGCCCTCTCGGACATTTGCCCTACTGATATTTCCAGCATTCGCATACATACGCCCCTCCGTACAAATGCCCACACTGGCCCTTCCAAAATTGCCATCCATAATAGCCAGTGAGCAATCATTGCTTAAAATGTTCCCTAAAAGGGTTTATTAAACAAATCCCAAAATATGCAATTAATAAATAAGATATGTAGACTCTTTGTAGGCATGTTAGTTGCATTATTGTTGTAATTAGTGTATCAGCTATCAAACTATGAAAACATTATAGGGCATGCCCACGAGGAATTTGCTTAATTTAATGTGGAGGGCCAGTCTCCAAGAGAGGATGGCATTTTTCTACCGGTATGCTTAATATATATGGAGGGCATATGTTTGGAAGGGCCAGTGTTTGGCTTCAGACCTTTCCCCGGGGCCTTTAAGCACACAGGTACTAGTGTGCCTAAAATTCCAAATTTGCAGAATCCCTGTGCATAAGTTTACAACTATTATCTTTGTGTGCTTCTTTGAGCTTTGAAGGAATGAAGAAATTAATGTTTGACAATAAAATGCCAATAAAATGCTTACTGTGGGGTATAATGTCCTGTGGGGTTAAACCCTTTAAGCGCTGGAACCGGATTTTGAAGGCCTTTGCAAACAGTTTGGATCCAGATGAGACGCCACAGAACGTGGCGTCTCATCAGGATCCAAACTGTTTGCTATTCTGATAGTATTCTTTGAAAAAAATCAAAGAAAATGCTTATTTTAGAAATTCAGCAGACGACATTTTAGCAGACGACAAATTTCCCAGCATGCAAAGGGTTAAAGGACTACCAGCTCCTGTATGAATTCAATGTTTCCCAGATAGCACTTCATCATACAGTCACAGACTCCAACTCCACAGCCTTATCCAAACTACTTGTCACTTATCTTTGTCTTATATTTAAAAACATAAAAGTACCTTCAATAAAAATAATTAAATATAAAAATCATGCTGCAAAATTGCACATAATGCATTAACATTTTAAAGCTTTAAAATTCCATAAGAAAATAAAGCAATTTTACAGTGTGGCCATACCACGTGGTCCGTGACGTAATTTTGGCTAGCACGTCAAGTAGAAAATTTTCAAAATATCCTCCGCTAAGAAACTTCAAATCCACGTAAGTATCTTATTATTTACTCATTGTTGACGAAATAAAGCGCAGGCTAAGGGTAAAGTTGAGCACAATTCCTGGTTATATAAATATTTGACACCACATGAGTAGCTTAGTCTATCATTCGAGGCAATTTCCTAGATTTTACGTTACAATGCACGCAAGCACGACAAGCACATTTTAAATCTTCCAAAATATTTGTTTTATATTCCTTTTTGCAGTGCACTCATATATGCGGACGTGAATAATTCCATATAAAATGTGTTTTGTCAGAAAAAAATATCATAAAACACCATCTAATGACATTTCCAATGAACACCAACAAATTGGCTTATACGACAAGCAACAAAATTCAAGGCAAGCACGACAAGTCTATATTTGGCTAATACGACCAGTTGTAATAAATTATGTTTCTGAAGCCGTGTTATTGTCGAATGAATAAAAACATATAATTAGTGTATGTGTAGGATACATGTGATTATTATGCTTATGCATTATTACAGGTGAAATGCACTCAGAGNATTATTACAGGTGAAATGCACACAGAGACGCAAAGAATTATTTACTTATGTCTTTATTTTTGCAAAGACTTTGCAACGCAAGCAGATTTGGATGCCCACTCGACCAGGGAAGAGCGCACTCGAGAGATCGAGTGTGAGATATGTGAACACAAGACAAGTACTCGGGCGCATATGCGAGAACATATGAAGACACATAGTGAAAAAAACACATGTCTGCAGAGTGTGCAAAGCCGCCTTCAAACATATCAGCTCACTTTGTAGGCACTACGGGCAGAAACACAAATAACGTGTATAATGTGTTTTGTTCTCAACTCACATGTGTTCATGAGTTAAAGTTAACGGTTTGCCGTTATTATTTTCATGCAGTTTTTTATGCTTTACATTTTTGTAACTGTTGTTGTAACTGTTGTTAGATTGTTCTGCCAGACCTTAAATAGCACATGAAACATTCTGAAATACTTGGTAGTTCCGTATTACTATTACACCTCAAACTCACGTCTACATTTAAACTGATGTACAGTTAAGGGCCCGGTTGCCAGGTCTTTTAACCTTTACCTGGCGAGTAAACTAACAGTCGCTATTTTTTATGAAGTTATTAACATAAAAACATGTTAAAATACCTTAAGCTTAAGTTTTGTATTTTAATATGTTTATTAGAAATTTAACATTTTGTTAATTTTATTTAATTCGCATTTAAAGTTAACAGGGTGTTAGTCTAAACGATGGTTAATGTTTTCAAGTCTGCTAAAATGCATAATGTGACGTATGTGCTAAATACGCGCGTCCTGTTTTGTATTCGAACTGACATTCACCTGTCTGTTATTTACCCGTGCTTTAATAGTTGTGATAATAGCTTTATCATCAAATCTCAGTCATAATTACAATTTGATGCTTATCTGTTCATACCACGTTGTTCAAACAGTCATTTACTTGTTGCGTTTCTTGAAAAAAAAAATGTACTTTATTTTTTTTTCTTAACGCTACTTTTATATTATTGCAATTGTGATGTACATGTGATTTTAATGGTGCCATTTAATATTGTTTCATTTATTAAAAATATTTTATTATTAATAATAAAACGTTCGATACGTAGTGTTCATTTCTCAAACAAAAAGAATAAAAACAAAACAAATCTGTTCAATGTATGCAAAATCCGTGTAATTGATAATCACAAATTAGAGCGGACAAATCTTCGTTACTTGTTAACAGCATGGAGCAAATCTCAAGAAAAAATCAAAGGCAAATGAGCATTTGCGTTATATCAAAGTACAGGTTTAACAATTTTAAGAGTGATAAAAACAACGCTTGACTCAATGCTGGTCAAAGCTTTAATTAATTATTTGCAAGTAATTGTGATCTGATTTACAATTGCGACAAAAACACCTAACTTTAACATTTATTTGACTGAGGTAAAAATTTCAGCACTTCCATTAAATTTAACCCTGGTATTAATTAAAAACACACATAATGCACATGAATAATTATATATTTATTTTTCTGTGTTATCTCAAATCCAGCTTCTTGATTGCAATCCCTCTAACACAAGGAATTTTACAGAAAGGGGGTATCTGATTAAATTTCTTTCATGTCGAGTATATAAGTAGGTAACAAATTGCTCTCTTTTCTTCTCGCACTATCCCGCCTTTGGTGGAGATTTAGTTTGCAAAAATGTTTTTCATTGTGGACAGTGTGATGAGTAAACATAACGCATTTTGTGTTCATATTTTACTCTATTAAATAATTCATCTTCGGTTTTGATCCAAGATGACATGCACGTTGGATATTCGTGTTGCTGACGTCTTTTTCGTCTTGATACGCTTGCTTCGCTTTCCGAGTTTGAGTGTTGGTTTTGGTCTCATGATTCCTACAAAAGAAATATAAACATTGTAAGAAAACAAAACAATAAAATTCTTATTCTATTGCAGTCAAATTTTCATAGACACATAAAAATGTTATAAACTTGGTCGAAGAGTCTTATTTATGGTAACATGATGTCTGAATGTCAATTCAGTAGTCATTTATAAGTGCAGATTGTGTTCATTTGTTCTGTTTAAACATCTTAAACACGTTATTTTTTATACATTATACATGGCTGAAGACACACACACACACACACACACAGGACAGGGCACATAATCTCATGAATACAGTAAATAGACACGAACATACAAGGGGCACACACATTAAAACAAGCAAATTTGTTGAATTGATATCCCCCGCCAAACTAGAGCTTTGTCACAGATGTAATAAGCATTTTTTCAAGATACAAAGGGCAATAACTCTGTTATTAACGGATGGTGTACAATGCCACTTGGCGTGCATCATCATCTTATCCATATATATACTCATTCCAAGTTTCAATGAAATCCGCCAAAGCATTTCTAAGATATGGCTCCGGACACAAAAGTGCCGGAAGGACGGACAGACAACGCCAAAACAATATCCCTCCGCCTTTGGCGTGGGATAATAAATTGAAGTTTATAATTTGACAACATAGAAGTTACCAATTCTACACTTATAACTACTAGTCGTTCTAGCCGAATATCGACTTGTCGTGCTTGCCTTGAATTTCGTTGCTTGTCGTGTTAGCCAAATTGTTGGTGTACATTAAAAATGTCATAAGATGGTGTTTTAAGATATTTTTTTTCGGACAAAACACATTTTATATGGAATAATTCATGTCCGCATATATTAGTGCACTGCAAAAAGGAATATAAAACGGATATTTTGGAAGATTTAAAATGTGCTTGTCGTGCGTGCGTGCATTGTAACGTAAAATCTAGGAATTTGCCTCGAATGATAGACTAAACTACTCATCTGGTGTCAAATATTTACATAACCAAGAATAGTGCTCAACTTTACCCTTAGTCTGCACTTTATTTCGTCAAAAAGAGTAAATAATAAGATACTTACGTGGATTTGAAGTTTCTTAGCGGAGGCAATGTTGACAATTTTCTACTTGACGTGCTAACCAAAATGACGTCACGGACCACGTGTTATGGCCACACTGGAGATAATACGCATTGAATACATTCCATGTGACACCCCTTCCCCGTCAATTCCTTTCAGCTAAATGGTATTGCAAGCTCAAAGCAAGTAATATCATACCTATTGAAGTGTTCATTGAAAATAATTGTGAAGTTACAAATAAATGCGTTTGGTTTTAAATTTACTGATTTATAATATGTAAAGTGTTATGACTCCAAAAGAAGTGGGCTATTAGAATTCTCACTAAAATTTGACCGCACACATTGTGGTGTACAAGTCACATGCTCCTCTGTTCATGGTCAAGGTTCCAAGATTAAATGTTGTAAATTTTCATGTACACTGTATAACTTCTATTCTGTAATTGATATGACATACATTTTATTTTAAGACAAGCATATTCTTCAGGAGTGTAGTATGTCGCAACCTGTGACATTTTAGCCTTGTTTCCTGTTGTCCTGATCAAAAAGAATTTCTGCTACTTCATAATTGGTATCTATAAAAACAGAAACACAAATCTTTTGTTGAAACTTATCCTAAACTTGACCATTATTTATATATGAGATTAATTATCAGATTGGGAGAAATATTGACTGGCAATTTCAAATATAACTGTTATGAGAGATCTTTCTGGCTTTGACTGTTGATTTTAAATAGTTTGTTTTACTAAATAGGAAAAAAAGCCTAAGGCTTTTTGTGAATCTGTCTAGTCTGTTTTTAGAGAAAAATCAATACTTGATGCAATTGTTCTTTTTGAAATACAATATATTGGAGTTATATTACCAGTAAATCACTAATTCAAGACCTCATCATTCCAAATGTTAATAACACTGTTTGCCTACAACAAATGTACAGTATTCCTGATTTATGAAAATGCAGCTAATGTTATCTTAGTCTATAGTGATCAGCATTGTGAGACAAGATATTACACTCAATAAGGAGGTCCTTTATTCAAAGGTCATGGTCACAATTTAATGTCCAAGGTTAAATATTGGAAATCAGTATGTCCAGTGTATTTGAACAGCACAAATGGGTTTTCAATACCTTTTGTTATGCCCCCTTCAAAGATGAGGGGGTATATTGTTTTGCTAGATGAAGGTCGGTCAGTCTGTTGGTTGGTCTGTGTGTCTGTCGGTAGACCAGTTCAATTTCCGACCAATAACTTGATACTTCACATGTGAATTGGCCTTGGAGAGTAAATGACCCCTATTGAAATTGGGGTCACTAGGTCAAAGGTCAAGGTCACTGTCACAATAAGTGTGAAAATCTTTCTGATCAATAACTCTTCAACAAATTGACCGATTGGCTTGATACTTCACATGTGGATTGGCCTTGGACAGTAGATGACCCCAATTGAAATTGGGGTCAATAGGTCAAAGGTCAAGGTTACTGTCACAATAAGTGTGAAAATCGTTTCAGATCAATAACTCGTCAACCAATTGACCGATTAACTTGATACTTCACATGTGCATTGACCTTGGACAGTAGATGACCCCTATTGAAATTTGGGTCACTAGATCAAAGGTCAAGGTCACTGTCACAATAAGTGCGAAAATCGTTTCCGATCAATAACTCGTCAATCAATTAACCTATTGACTTGATACTTCACATGTACATGGGCCTTGGACAGTAGATGACCCCTATTGAAATTGGGGTCACTAGGTCAAAGGTGAAGGTCACTGTCACAATAAGTGTGAAAATCAAGGCCCTGTTTTGTGGGCATATGTCTCCAATCGCAGAACTCTTGTTACTTTAGATTCACAATTGATGAATCATTGTCTATAATATACAATGTCCTGATATTGGGGACATGTGAATATTTTGAGGTCGTTCCATAGCATTGATTTTTCAGTGAGTTATTGATTTCATTAAAGTAAGGAAATTTGTATTGTTGTACAAGATCTCTTAAACTTAATATAAGCCAATTATAATGACATTTTTTAGGCAGCTTGCTCACCAAGGGGTCATGTGCAGAGAATCTTCTTGTCCACTCATCTTACTTATTGTCAATGCCTTATTTTCTTGTTCCCATGCTTTCAATTAACCCATGCATTTACAAAGCACATTTTTGGAGAGCATCCATGAGTTTCACTTACATTTTGTATTGCAGTAGTTCAAGCAATGGAATGGAAGACTGCACAATTAAAACGTACACTTGAATTTTTACCTAAAAAAGTAATGAGAATGCAATTACATATACGATAAATGTAAAATATTGAACATCATAGTTCTGTTGAATTTATACTAGAAAGTATCGGTACATCGCATGCTTATCTTTGAACACATTGGTCAAAGTACATCCTTGTAGTGACTTTCTGTAATAAAATAAGCATTTGAAATTATTTCAAATACAGTGCAAACATATATCAATGTAATTTATATTATACTGCGTGGTATTTTACTAGCTTGTGTTATTACCGGTAGTCGTTGATACAATGGACGTTATTATAGGATACTTCAATTTTTCAACTCTAAATTTTCGGACACCTGTATTTTGTGAAAATTAATTTTAAGTGTCCGAAATCATAGAGTACTTACGGAATATATTGCACAAACTCTATTTTATCAGGAATAAATTGGTTTGGTGCTCAACTATGACAATACATTTAAGTTTTTTTTTCAAGCATAGCAGTTAAGTTTCAGTGTTAGACCAAGACCATTTTAGTGTCACAAAAATGCCAATTGCCGAAATGTGTATGAATTTCTTAATGCTTCAGATAACATTGTACACATGCTGTATACGGATACCTGTAGACGCAGGTTTTGTCAAAAGATGTTTGGTGTGGACTAAACTTAATTCACAATGAATTATTTAGATTGCGTGTTTAGATCTCTATCGTGTGAAGCTTTGCGATATGCTCATTGAAACCTTCCTGTTTTAGTGTTTGTTAAAGTGTTATCGATTAACAATAACTTCTCTAAAGTTGATAGTTAATGAGGCAAATATAACTTCCATAAATAGGTGTTAACCACATTGATCTCAGTATCTGGTTAGCACATCACATTAACTATTTTGTAAGGTGCAAACCTATTTGTAGCTCATGAATTCCTTTTCTTTGGCAATGTCTGATTGAAATGGAAGATAAAACAAGACTTGTTAGCTTGGATTAGACCGAAGCACATGCTTTCAAAAAGTTACCTTACTTTGAAAAAAATATATATATATGTGACTATGACCCTTGAAATGCTGATTTCGGCACACCAGCCAATTTCTGAAGCTCATGCACTACTCCATCAATTTTCAACCGATTTGCATAACCTTGGTATCAAACAACGCCGAAGGCTTCATACTAATGGAATACATCAATGTCTGTTTATTACTGTAATGTTCTATTGTCTTAATGTTAAGAATGTATATGTTGCCTGGACCAGTAAAGGTATAAGTTTATACAAGACCCAAGAGGGATAGGTTCTAAACACGTTTATTCGGTATGACTATCCAAGAGGAACTACTTACGAAACTAGCATGTGAAATACAGCAAGCAATCTTATTGGCCGGGTCTGGCTGTAGGCTGGGCTTATCAGTATGCGTTGCTAGACCGCTGATAATTACATCCCTCCATTCATTTAGAATAAAACATATACGCAGAATAATGAAAACACAAGTAGTAACCAATTCGTATTTAACTTACATAACCATATAAAATAATATATGAATCAAAACACTTCATATATTAGATCATCAGTTTCTGATATATTAAAATCATCTATATGTGACTGTTAAATATTCAAAATATGATCATGATTATTGGTACTGCATATAAACAATGTTCTTCTAGAGTGCATGAATCAATTTGATGATTATCAGGCTTAAACTGTTCATGTTGTACTTGTGAGAACTTCTGTTGTTTAACTAACAAAGTAACAATAACTCATATTGTGTCAATAAAAGTTCTCCATGGCATACATGTCAAGTGTTCCTGGTTGTGGTTATAATACCAGGTATAATCCTCCCATGACGATAAAGAAGGAAATCATTACTGTTTATTTGTCTGCGATTATTATAACACCCTGTTAATGTCCGTATCTCATGGGAGCGAGCAGATTTCTTGACCGCAGAGATTGCCAGGGCTGTTTGTGGGAATAAATTAGTTTCTGACGGTCGAAGAGTTCACAGGTTATGAATTAAATTCCAGAGAGCCTGAGTTTTGATTCCGAATTGAAAACGCACAACTTACATCTTAGGCATTATTATGTCCTAATCACTTTTAATGAAACGCATATTTCACGAAATTATGGACTGATCTAATTAAATCATTAAACATTTATTTATTCATATAATATATTTGTTATTAGTCCTTAAAACGTGGTGGCCGTCGGCGATTCTGCCGTTTGGACCGTCGGCGTCGGGTTGGGATTGTGCTGCCGTTGTGGACGTAACGTCGGGGGTCCTGGACATCTGTCTGTACTGGTTTAAAATGTGCTGCATCGCGAGGAAACTGTTTTCCATTGTGTTCATCTGTAATGGTAGAGCCACTCTTTTTGATGATTGTCCCTGGGGTTGGATTAAATGGCGTATCCAGTTTATGACGTGGTTTCTGTCGTATCAAAACAGATTCTGAGATCCGCAGGTTTGAAGTCTGCGTTTCATTTCTGGTTGCATTTTGCAAGTGTGTCCCTTTGTCGTATTTCATCGTCGTTTTCTGGTTTTCTATATGTAGGAATTTTTATTTTAAGTTTTCTACCAAACATGATTTCTGCCGGTGAGCGACCTGTGCTTGGATGTGGCGTGCTGCGGTAGTTAAGTCGGAAATTGCACAGTCCTTGTCGTAACTGAAATCCTTCCGTACTGGCCGTTTTTAAGGCTTTGACGAGAGGTTTCATGAATGCTTCCGCTGTACTGTTGGCTTGTGGATGCAACGGCGTCACTCTGTGATGTTGAAAGCCGTACTTGGTTGCCAATTCTTGGAAGTTTTGACTGTTAAACGGTGCGCCGTTGTCAGATTTTACTTTTCTTGGTTTTCCCATCAGCGCTTATATTGCGTCAAGTCGATATATTACTGATTGTGCTGATATATTTCTGATTATCTCGACAACTGGGAATCTGGTGTAGTTACAGATAACAACCATTGGATAATCGCCATTGGGGAAAGGACCGCAAAAGTCAATCAGCACCTCATCCCACGGTACGCTAGGTAGTGGACTTGACTTTACTGGTTCTGAGTTGTTGACTGGTGACGCTGACATGCACGGAATACAGTGTTTACAAACATCGTCAACAAGTTTATCCATGTATGGAAACCAGCATGTTTCTCTGAGTAGACTTTTACATCGGACTCGACCTTGATGGCCTTCATGAGCTAGGTTTACAACTTGGCGTTGCATACTTTCTGGTATACACAGTCTTAAACCGCGGAGTACTACATAGTTGTCATTTATTTTCACTGAGGTTAAGTCATCAGCCAGAGCGCCGTATTGCTGATAGATAGCGCTGTTTTGCACTGACTGCTTATGCCACTTGTTTTGTGATAGGGCGTTAATTACCGAACATAATACTTTATCTTTGCTGGTCGCCTCTGCTATTTCTGCTAATGTTAGTGAAATCGGTACTACCGAAATTGCCATAAAGTTTACGTAGTCTTCAGTAAAACTACTTGTGCTGTTTGTTTTCACTGGATGCCTGGAACAATAATCGGAAATCATTTGGTTCCCTGGACGATATGTGACGTTGAAATTGTATGTGGTTAATTTCAATCGCCATCTTTCAAGTCGAGCAGATTGTATTTCCTTGGTGTTGTTGAAAATTGACTCCAGGGGCTTATGGTCAGTGATTAATGTAAATTTTGATCCGAAGAGATAAAGATGAAAGTGCTGGCAATCAAACACACATGCCAGTGCTTCGCGTTCGGTCAGTGAATATCTCTGTTCTACTGGGGAAAACGAGCGACTGCGGTACGAGCAATCTTATTATCCTGTATCAATACCGCTGATAAGCCTACAGGGCTAGCGTCCACCCACACATCAGAACTTTTTGTGGGGGCCTTAGGTTATGACCTGGTCCCTGGTTAACACTATCTGAAGACGTAAGAATGAATTTTCCTGTTCATAACCCCATTCAAATGCTTGATTTTGATGTGTTAGGCGGCATAATGGTTCTGATATGCTTGAGTAGTCATTGATGAATCTCGATACGTAATTGGTCATTCCCAGAAACGAACGAACCTCTGATGCATTTTTCGGCCTTGCAACATTTTTAATGGCCTCTACTTTCGTAGGGTCTGCAGAAATGCCATCTTTGCTGAATACGTATCCATAGAATTGTAATGAGGATTTTCCGAATTTGCACTTGTCTTTGTTCAATGTGAGGTGTTTCTCTCGTAGTCTAGTCAGAAGGGATTCGAGTCTTTCATCGTGAATTTTCTTATTCGGACCATGGCATATAATATCATTGGCAATGTTTAATGTACCGCTAATGCCTGAAATTCCTTTGCAAATTTCCTTTTGGAAGATTTCTGGAGCCACAAATTTAACCATTTGTAGCGGCGTAGACCAACGTGCGTAGCAAACGTAGTCATGTTTCTTGATTCAGGCGCTAATTTGAGTTGATGTAAACCGTTGTTTAGGTCCACCTTCAAAAAAACCGTGGAGCCATTAAGTTCCACAATAACGTCATCTATTGTTAGTGTCACGTGTTTTTCTCGCATGATCTCCTGATTCGCCTTTCGCATATCTACGCACATACAAATTTTGTTTGGTGCATTTGGTTTTGGGGCAAGAATGGTGCTGGATACCCATGGCGTCGGGCTGTCTACTGTTCAATGACGTCTAGGTCTTCAAGGCGTTTGAGTTCCTTCTCCACCTTTTCTATTATGTTAAACGGAATCTGTCTGGCCGGTTGTGCTGTCGGAATGATTTCTCATCAATATGAAACTTGATATGTGTGTCTTTTAATTTTCCGAGACCCGTGAATACGTCGGGGATTTCTGGATAAAGTGTTCATAATTTTAGTCACTTGAAAGCGTCTTGATAACAGGTATAATACCAAGATTAGTGGCAAGTTCGTATTCAATTAAATTGTCATTTTTTTTGACGCACTTCGTAAAATGTTGCAGTCGTGAGTTTGTTTTTGCTTTCAACTAACAACGTACATTCACCTTTCATGGAAATTGGTCGTGTCTGTCCATATGCATACGCCTGAGTCTTTGATGGTCTTACTTGCGGATTTGGGTTCATTCTTGAGAGTGTCTGTGCATTGATGATGTTGAGTGTACTAACGGTATCTACTAGGAATGTAGCTTGAGTTCCATTTATTGTGAGTGTCACTTTTGGCAGTTTTGAAGTCGTTATTTTATTAATTGAAGAAAGTCCGAACGATAATTCTGGGTTTGAGTCCGCTTCAGAGCCACTTCCCGTATCTTCACGAATTTCATGGGATTTTGAGTGAGCGTTGCGACGTTTTCTTCACACGGCTTTAAAGTGGTTCATTTTGTGGCAGTAATTGCACTCTTTTCCTTTTGCTGGACAATGTGTGTTGTGAGGATACTGACCTCCGCAATTTCTGCAAACAGTATTTGTTTTGTGCTGTCCATGTCGTGCTTGATGATGTGTTTGAGGTTTTCGTTTTTCTCTTTGCCTCAATGGAGCGTTTTGTTTTCTTCCAATTGACCTAAGCTTGTTGATGTTATTTTGCGATTCCTTGTTTCCCATTTCTTTTGCCTGTCTCTCAGCGATTTCCATAGTATTTGCCATTGTTAGAACATCAATTAATGATTTGTCTTCTTCCAAACATTTAAGTCTTAATTTCTGTGACACACATCCTTGCACAATTTGGCTCTTTATTTTGCCGTCTTTGTCTAAAAACTCACAGTTATCGGCTTTTTGTCTCAACCTTGTACCAAATTGGTCGATGCTTTCTTGGTATTGTTGGTGAAGATTTCTGAATTCATACCTCTTGAATTCTTTGTTTTTCTTTGGATTGAAATACTCCGACAATCTCTGTTATGTTAAATCATAATTTGCGTCATCGGTATGTAGCTCAAAAGTCTGATAAATTAGTGCAGTGTAATATTAGTGCTTTGAGCTGTTTCTTTGAATCGATGTTCAGTCCGACGAATAGATTTTCAAGTTTTGCCACATATTTGTCCCATTGAACACCGAGGGAGCATTCTTCTTTCTTCCCCAAAGACATCAAACTTGGGAAACGGGGTTAATCCAGTCATTGTGTGTGTTTAATAAATCCAAATGCACAATTGTTTTTCAAACTGTAATCCTCGTCGTAAAGGGATAAGTTTATACAAGACCCAAGAGGGATAGGTTTTAAACACTCGTTTATTTGCTATGACTATCCAAGAGGACCTACTAACGAAACTAGCATGTGAAATACAGCCAGCAATCTTATTGGCTGTAGGCGGGGCTTATCAGTAGGCGTTGCTAGGGAAAGTAAAGATCCATCTTTTTTGCGCTTAAAAAAACTAAAAAATAATCGCGTTTGTCGAAATGGACGTGTACATCTAGAAATCCTACTTTCAGTTTTAAAAGTGGTACCGTTTGAAAAATAATAAATAACTTGCTAACTATGCCACAGATTTAATTTTATCTATGCCAATTAGAATATATCTGGTGGTTACAAGATAGAAATCCGTCTTTTTTGCGCTTTAGAACATAAAAATAATCGTGTTTGTCGAAATGGACGAATAATATAGAAATCCTACTTTCGGTTTTAAAAGCTGTAACTCCCGGTTAAAAAAATAATAAATTACTTGCTAACTAGACTATAGATTTAATGAAAATTGTGCACACTTTCAAATTGCATCTATATGTATTGATTAACATGTACTTCATTTCAAGGTGTGTGGCTTTAAGAAGCCATTGGTCTTTAGTTTAGGGAGTGAAATTACATGACCTAGTTGTTATGCCCCCGAAAGAAGGCATATAGTTTCTACATTGTCAATATGTTCAAATAATTTGATTTAATGCACTCTCTTACTAAACCAGTTTTAATCTGAGTGTCACCAAACTTTCAAANGTTTTAGTTAAAATAACAGGTATAATCCTCCCATGACGATAAAGAAAGAAATCGTTAATGTTTATTTGTCTGCGATTATCACAACACCCTGTAAATTTCCGTATCTCATGGGAGCGAGCAGATTTCTTGACCGCAGAGAGTGCCTTTGATGTTCGTGGGAATAAATTAGTTCCTGACGGTCGAAGAGTTCACAGGTTATGAATTAAATTCCAGAGAGCCAGAGTTTTGATACCGAATTGAAAACGCTCAACTTACAACTTAGGCATTATTATGGCCTAATCACTTTAAATGAAACGCATATTTCACGGAATTATGGACTGATCTAATTAAATCATTAAACATTTATGCACATAATACATTTGTTATCAGTCCTCAAAACGTCGTGGCGGTCGGCGATTCTGCCGTTCGGACCGTCGGCGTCGGGTTGGGATTGTGCTGCCGTTGTGGACGTTACGTCGGGGGTCCTGGACGTCTGTCTGTACTGGTTTAAAATGTGATGCATCGCGACGAAACTTTTTTCCATTGTGTTCAACTGTAATGGTAGAGCCGTTCTTTTTGATGATTTTCCCTGGAGTTGGGTTAAATGGCGTATCCAGTTTATGACGCGGTTTCTGTCGTATCAAAACGGTATCTCCGATTTTGAGATCCGCATGCTTGGACTTCCGTTTGACGTCTGCGTTTCGGGTTTGGTTACGTTTTGCAAGTGTGTCCCTTTTTCGTATTTCATCGTCGTTTTCTGGTTTTCTATATGTAGGAATTTTCGTTTTAAGTTTTCTACCGAACATGATTTCTGCCGGTGAGCGACCTGTGCTTGGATGTGGGGTGCTGCGGTAGTTTAGTAGGAAATTGCACAGTCCTTGTCGTAACTGAAATCCATCCGTACTGGCAGTTTTTAAGGCTTTGACGAGAGGTTTCATGAATGCTTCCGCTGTACCGTTGGCTTGTGGATGGAACGGCGTCACTCTGTGATGTTGAAAGCCGTACTTGGTTACAAATTCTTTGAAGTTTTGACTGTTAAACGGTGCGCCGTAGTCAGATTTTACTATTCTTGGAATTCCCATCAGCGCGAATATTGCGTCAAGTCGATATATTACTGATTGTGCTGATATATTTCTGACAATCTCGACAACTGGGAATCTGCTGTAGTTACAGATAACTACAATTGCGTAATCGCCAGTCGGCAAAGGACCGCAAAAGTCAATCGACACCTCATCCCACGATACGCTAGGTAGTGGACTTGACTTTACTGGTTCTGAGTTGTTGACTGGTGACGCTTACATGCACGGAATACAGTGTTCACATACATTGTCGACAAGTTTATCCATGTATGGAAACCAGCATGTTTCTCTGAGTAGACTTTTGCATCGGACTCGACCTTGATGGCCTTCATGAGCTAGGTTTACAACTTGGCGTTGCATACTTTCTGGTATACACAGTCTTGAACCGCGGAGTACTACATATTCGTCATTTATCTTCACTTAGGTTAACTCATCAGCCAGAGCGCGGTATTGCTGATAGATAGCGTTGTTTTGCACTGACTGCTCATGCCACTTGTTTTGTGATAGGGCGTTAATTACCGCACATAATACTTTATTTTTGCTGGTCGCCTCTGCTATTTCTGCTAATGTTAGCGAATCCGGTACTGCCGAAATTGCCAGAAAGTTTACGTAGTCTTCGGTAAAACTGCTTGTGCCGTTTGTTTTCATTGGATGCCTGGAACAATAATCGGAAATCATTTGGCTCCCTGGACGATATTTGACGTTGAAGTTGTATGTGGTTAATTTCAAGCGCCATCTTTCGAGTCGAGCAGATTGTATTTCCTTGGTGTTGTTTAAAATTGACTCCAGCGGCTTATGGTCAGTGATTAATGTAAATTTTGATCAGAAGAGATAAAGATGAAAGTGCTGGCAAGCAAACACACATGCCAGTGCTTCGCGTTCGGCCTGTTCTACTGGGGTCAACGCGCGACTGCCGTACGAGACAATCTTATTTTCCTGTATTAAAATTGCTGATAAGCCTACGGGGCTAGCGTCCACCCACACTTCGGAACTTTTTGTGGGGTCGTAATAGGTCATGACCTGGTCGCTGGTTAACACTATCTGAAGACGTCGGAATGAATTTTCCTGCTCATTACCCCATTCAAATGCTTGATTTTGATGTGTTAGGCGGCGTAATGGTTCTGATATGCTTGAGTAGTCATTGATGAATCGCGATACGTAATTGGTCATTCCTAGAAACGACCGAACCTATGATGCATTTTTCGGCCTTGCGACATTTTTAATGGCCTCTATTTTCGTAGGGTCTGCAGAAATGCTGTCTTTGCTGAATATGTATATGTAGTATCCATAGAATTGTAATGAGGATTGTCCGAAGTTGCACTTGTTTTTGTTCAATGTGAGGTGTTTTTCTCGTAGTCTGGTCAAAAGGGATTCGAGTCTTTCATCGTGAATTTTCTTATTCGGACCATGGTGTATTATATCATCGGCAATGTTTAATGTACCGCTAATGCCTGAAATCGCTTTGCGAATTTCGTTTTGGAAGATTTCTGGAGCCGCATTCACGCCAAAATTTAACCTTTTGTAGCGGCGTAGACCAACGTGCGTATAGCAAACGTAGTCATGTTTCTCGATTCAGGCGCTAATTCGAGTTGATGGAAACCGTTGTTTAGGTCCACCTACGAAAAAACCGTGGAGCCATTAAGTTCCACAATGACGTCATCTATTGTTGGTGTCACGTGTTTTTCTCGCATGATCGCTTGATTCGCCTTTCGCATGTCTACACACATACGAATTTCGTTGGGTGCATTTGGTTTCTGGGCGACAACGATGCTGGATATCCATGGCGTCGGGCCGTCTACCGTTTCAATGACGTCTAGGTCTTCAAGGCGTTTGAGTGCCTTCTCCACCTTTTCTCTTATGTTAAACGATATATGTCTGGGCGGTTGTGCCGTCGGAATGATTGTCTCATCAATATGAAACTTGATTTGTGTGTCTTTTAATTTTCCGAGACCCGTGAATACGTCGGGGAATTTCTGGATAAAGTGTTCATAATTTGAGTCACTTGAAAGCGTCTTGATAACAGGTATAATACCAAGATTAGTGGCAAGTTCGTATCCGATTAAATTGTCATTATTTTGACGCACTTCGTGAAATGTTGCAGTCGTGAATGAGTTTTTGTTTTCAACTCATAAAGTACATTCACCTTTCATGGAAATGGGTCGTGTCTGTCCAAATGCGTACGCCTGAGTCTTTGATGGTCTTACTTGCGGATTTGGGTTCATTCTTGAGAGTGTCTGTGCATTGATGATGTTGAGTGTACTAACGGTATCTACTAGGAATGTAGCTTGAGTTCCATTTATTGTGAGTGTCACTTTTGGCAGTTTTGAAGTCGTTATTTTATTAATTGAAGAAAGTCCGAACGATAATTCTGGGTTTGAGTCCGCTTCAGAGCCACTTCCCGTATCTTCACGAATTTCATGGGATTTTGAGTGAGCGTTGCGACGTTTTCTTCACACGGCTTTAAAGTGGTTCATTTTATGGCAGTAATTGCACTCTTTTCCTTTTGCTGGACAATGTGTGTTGTGAGGATACTGACCTCCGCAATTTCTGCAAACAGTATTTGTTTTGTGCTGTCCATGTCGTGCTTGATGATGTGTTTGAGGTTTTCGTTTTTCTCTTTGCCTCAATGGAGCGTTTTGTTTTCTTCCAATTGACCTAAGCTTGTTGATGTTATTTTGCGATTCCTTGTTTCCCATTTCTTTTGCCTGTCTCTCAGCGATTTCCATAGTATTTGCCATTGTTAGAACATCAATTAATGATTTGTCTTCTTCCAAACATTTAAGTCTTAATTTCTGTGACACACATCCTTGCACAATTTGGCTCTTTATTTTGCCGTCTTTGTCTAAAAACTCACAGTTATCGGCTTTTTGTCTCAACCTTGTACCAAATTGGTCGATGCTTTCTTGGTATTGTTGGTGAAGATTTCTGAATTCATACCTCTTGAATTCTTTGTTTTTCTTTGGATTGAAATACTCCGACAATCTCTGTTATGTTAAATCATAATTTGCGTCATCGGTATGTAGCTCAAAAGTCTGATAAATTAGTGCAGTGTAATATTAGTGCTTTGAGCTGTTTCTTTGAATCGATGTTCAGTCCGACGAATAGATTTTCAAGTTTTGCCACATATTTGTCCCATTGAACACCGAGGGAGCATTCTTCTTTCTTCCCCAAAGACATCAAACTTGGGAAACG
The DNA here is from genome assembly GCA_007657795.1 of Dreissena rostriformis. NCBI lineage: Eukaryota > Metazoa > Mollusca > Bivalvia > Myida > Dreissenidae > Dreissena > Dreissena rostriformis. Next base: position 2,230 of record VMBQ01011309.1, on the reverse strand, counting down.
GGGTTAATCCAGTCATTGTGTGTGTTTAATAAATCCAAATGCACAATTGTTTTTCAAACTGTAATCCTCGTCGTAAAGGGATAAGTTTATACAAGACCCAAGAGGGATAGGTTTTAAACACTCGTTTATTTGCTATGACTATCCAAGAGGACCTACTAACGAAACTAGCATGTGAAATACAGCCAGCAATCTTATTGGCTGTAGGCGGGGCTTATCAGTAGGCGTTGCTAGGGAAAGTAAAGATCCATCTTTTTTGCGCTTAAAAAAACTAAAAAATAATCGCGTTTGTCGAAATGGACGTGTACATCTAGAAATCCTACTTTCAGTTTTAAAAGTGGTACCGTTTGAAAAATAATAAATAACTTGCTAACTATGCCACAGATTTAATTTTATCTATGCCAATTAGAATATATCTGGTGGTTACAAGATAGAAATCCGTCTTTTTTGCGCTTTAGAACATAAAAATAATCGTGTTTGTCGAAATGGACGAATAATATAGAAATCCTACTTTCGGTTTTAAAAGCTGTAACTCCCGGTTAAAAAAATAATAAATTACTTGCTAACTAGACTATAGATTTAATGAAAATTGTGCACACTTTCAAATTGCATCTATATGTATTGATTAACATGTACTTCATTTCAAGGTGTGTGGCTTTAAGAAGCCATTGGTCTTTAGTTTAGGGAGTGAAATTACATGACCTAGTTGTTATGCCCCCGAAAGAAGGCATATAGTTTCTACATTGTCAATATGTTCAAATAATTTGATTTAATGCACTCTCTTACTAAACCAGTTTTAATCTGAGTGTCACCAAACTTTCAAAAAATGTAGAAAGCATCAAATGGAGGCCAAGTNGAACATGTGTAGATTTGATCTTCAGCATCTAAAAATATGTGAAATAGAAAGAACGACAATATCTTTTGGAGAGATAAATGTACCTACGTTATAAGCAAAGGACCTGTGCAACAATTCCCGGGCTTTTTAGTCTGTTTAGTTAACACCGTAGTAACGTTTTCCATGTATAAAAATGCTCACCCTTCCAACTTTAAGCGCCCAGTCGGACGATGGATAGAAAGAGAAATTCACATGCTTGAGTACATTTCAACCCATGCGAATTGCACGCTTTATTCACATAAAAAACCAGTGGAGCGATACAGGGCCATCATGGCCCTCTTGTTATCTTGAAGGCTAGACATCACTGATCATTTATTCCTTCAAAGTTACTTGCTATAGTACATTTGTACCTATTTCTGCCTGGTCCTGATTAGTTGACTTATGCCTGTAATAGATATGACTGTTTTTGCAAGAAAGTTTTTTTCTTAAACTTCTACAATCTAGCATGTTGATGAAAGTACATGTATAAAAATTATTAACAAATAACCTTGCTTAGAAATAAAAATAAATGCTTTTTCTGTCTGTCTGTCTGTCTGTCTGTCCAAAACTTTAACCTTGGTCATAAATTTTGCAATATTGAACATAGCAACTTCATATTTGGCATGCATGTGCATCTCATGGAGCTGCAACTTTTGAGTGGTGAAAGGTCAAGGTCATCCTTCAATGTCAAAGGTCAAATAGTTGGGTCAAAATTGCTCAAAAGGGGGCATGGTATTTCTGACAAAGTCATCTCTTGTTTAAATAAAAAAGAGATATACTGGGTAGAATCAGTACTCCATGTTTTTGAAGAAGATATTGTGAACACTCTCAGAGTGGGTATTGAACCCAGTAGCCCGTCTGTAGATCTGCCATAGAATCATATGGAATTCCATAGAAATCGTTCAATGTGATTCCGTGGAATATTGGCACTAACTTTCCATACGATTCCGTGGAAAAGTGAAAAAAACATCAACAGGAAAACTTGATATGGTATGGAATGCCGTAGAAAACCGTGGAATTCTATAGAATTCCGTGGAATTCCGTCGAGTGCCGTGGAATTCCATAGAATGCCGTAGAATTCCATGGAACTCCGTGGAATTCCATGGAACTCCGTGGAATTCCATAGAATGCGGTGAAATTCCATAGAATTCCATGGAATTCCATAGAATTATATGGAATTCCGTAAAAAGCTATGAAATTAAATAGAAATCTGGATTAAAATAAAGAAAAAACAGATTAGAGATTAATGGCATTTTATTCACTTTAAAAATAAATGTGCTAGTGTAATTTTCAGGGTGTAGTTTTAGCTCTGAATGGCTTGAGCAGGTCTCGCAGAACATATTTCACTGCGTACTTCAT
>VMBQ01011307.1:0-16562 GCA_007657795.1 Dreissena rostriformis | reverse complement strand
AAAAATAATCTTAAAAAAAAAAAAAAAAACAGAACAAACAAACAATATTGTGTTATAACAATCACAATTAAAATAAGACATATACAAGACGAGACAGCAAAAGACGTGTGCCTATATATAGTCCTTTAACATTCACAAAGTCTGAGTGATACATTCGCTTCAGATATAGTTAAGCTATTTTTAGGGAAAAACACACAAAAAAACAACAACTTTACCCTTCGATGTTCTTCCAATTAACGGTCTTACCCAAACACAGATGTTTGCATAAACACATTACATGCTAACTCGCCTATCGCTTTATGTATCTGACATAGCGTTGACCGAATTATCCCACCAGGAAACAACTATCTTGTCTTTTAAATCGTCGTCTGTCTAACAACATTGCCATCTGCAAGGAAGTTTGCAATGATGATCTCGTAGAATAAAACGCAGAAATACAATAAAATCAGCTGAACAATTTGTGAAATCCTTACACATGTGTCTGGATAGGAGATAATGCGAAATTTCAATATTGCATTTCTTCAGAATGGAATAATGATTTCTTGGAATAAAAGCGATAGACAATCCAATTTCCTGCGAAGATGTCCATTTAACGACACTATATAACATGTTCATAATGTTTTGCTATTGTCAAATTATTTTCCAACAGCGTTTGATTTTTTTTTATTATTGCTATGTATGTTTTAAGTATGCATAAATTATATAAAACATGAAGAGTGTTGTTTCCTGCGATAAAATAATCAAACACAATCAATGTCTGTTCAGGAAGCTTTTATTTCTGATAGAAGAATTGTTTAAGGGTGCTTGCGGTGCTTTTTGCAAAAGAAAAACATGCCTTTGCGACAAGAAGTATCATTTTATGATGTGCGATGTAAGAATGATATATAGTCCAACATTTTCATTTTGTCTTCAGAGATATTTCAGACATATATCCCAACGGCGAAATGCAGCAGACATATCATAAACACACAATAAACTATAGCAGAAGGCCACGCGGTCTTCTTTCGCAATAATAAGTACTTAATGAAGTACGGATAAGAATGTATCCGCAAATATCACGTTAACTCTTTTAGTTGAATTATAGTAGTACCATTCACACACAAAAAAACCATAAATTTACAAACAAAGAAACACAGTATATATTATAAAACGTCGGTGTGTTCAATATTATAACAATAGAAAGTTATACAGGTAGTAATAATATTTGTTTTATTGAAGTTGGGCTTCATGTCTGCGTTTGTGTATAGGTACATGAATATTGCTTAAGGTTAATTGATATTTGCTCTTAGTAGATTATACAGCCGTGTGCTGTTATCAGATAAAACAGCCGAATGCTCTCATTCGATATTACAGCCGTTTGCTCTTATAAGTTGTAACAGCCGTGTGCTGTTATTATGTTATTCAGCCGTGTGCTCTTTGTAGATTATTCAGCCGTGTGCTTTAAGTAGATTATACAGCCGTGTGCTATTATAAGATATGCAGCCGTGTGCTTTTAGTAGATTGTACAGTCGTGTGCTCATATAAGATTATATAGCCGTGTGTTCTTATTAGGTTATACAGTCGTGTGCTCTTATAAGCTTATACAACCGTGTCCTCTTATTAGATTAAACAGCAATGTGCTCTCATAAGATTATACAGCCGTGTGCGCTTATAAGATACGATTGTATACAGCCGTATGCTGTCATAAGATTATACAGCCGTGTGCTCTTATTATATTATACAGCCGTGTGTTCTTACAAGATTATATAACCGTGGACTGACGTAAGATTATACAGCCGTTTGCTGTTATTAGATTATACAGCCGTGTGCTGTTAAAATATAACACAGCCGTGTGTTCTTTTAAGAGTATACAGCATCGTGCTCTTATTAGATTATACAACTGTGTTCTCTTATTAGATGAAACATCAGCGTGCTCTTATAAGTTAAACAACAGTGTGCTCTTATAAGATTACACGGCCGTTTGCACTTAAAAGTTGAAACAGTAGTGTGCTTTTATTAGTTTAATAGCAGATTATACAGTCATGTGCTAGTATAAGATTAAACCGCCGTGAACTCTTATTGGATTAAATAACAGTTGGTACTTATTAGATTTAACAGCTGTGTGCTCTTATAAGATTAAACCGCCGTGAACTCTAATTAAAATAAACAAAAATTGGTGCTTATTAGATTTAACAGCCCTGTGTCTTATTAGATTATACAGCCCTGTACTCTTATTCGATTATACAGCCGTGTGCTGTTATTAAATTATACAGCTCTGTGCTCTTATGGGATTATAAAACCGTTTGCTCGTATTAGATTTTACAGTTTCGAATCTAATGAGATTAAACAGCAGTGTGCTCTTATTATATTATACAACTCTGTACTCTTATGAGATTATAAAGCCGTGTGCTCGTATAAGATTATACCGCCATATTCTCTTATGAGATAATACAGAGGCTTTTTTACCACAGAAATGTGAACATAAGTTATAACTGACCAACTTAACCCTTGATTACTAGTACCGAGAAACCACTTGGACAAGATTAGGACAACCGCTGTGAATTAACATGTTTTATTACAATGACCAAACGGATTCAATAACAAATCATATCCATATATACTTGCTTCTGACTGTCCGCGGTATGGTGTACAAGAGGGTTCCCATCTGTTCCACACCAGTTCCTACGCCTTCTCCGTGAGTTTGGTCCGATAACTGACCGACTGGCAAAACAAGATGTCTTTATCAATTAAGTGATNCTTCGCATCTGAAATACTTGAAAGCAAATTAGATTAAGAGGCCAATCGCACTTTAGTGTTACGCAAGATACATTGGCAGTTAAAAGATGCTATTGGATACGAGCATTCATGAATCTGTTGAGGTCTTTCATTTATAATATCCCAGCAAAAGAACGTGAAAATAAAAGCAACAAAAATGCGAAATGTGTTATACAACAATTAGAATACGTGTGAAATCTGGAGGGTTGCTTAATATTCCCAAATGTTTATTGTTTGCTTTTTAACTCTTACGAAATCTTCTGAAACCTTACGTCCAAAACAAAAATAAAACGAAGCGTTTAATTATGTTTCAAAACAATCAGCATGCGCCCGAGTGGTACCATTATCCCGTTGATCTGTTCTAATCAAAGAGAGCGTTAACGTTCAGCATCAGAGACTGCTTGTAAATAAACCCCGTCTTTCTTTGTCAACAGAAAGTTCATGTGTGTATTCATAACATCTAGAAGCCCGCCCGATAAGTCTGATCGCGACCCAGCCCTTCGCAAGGCTTTGTATGATAGGGCGAGGACATATATGTTACAAGCATGTGTAAAACTATAGAGAAATGTTTTCTTGAGTCTCCCATCCGAAAAGCTTTTTTATTAGTTTGCGTAACCTATTGCGTTTGTTCTGAAAGTACAGTTATATGCCGTTGATGTTCTTACATACAACAACAGATATTTGTTAACATTATTCGCTATATGTTGGTATAACGATAGATACTTAAAACATGTTGGTATTTTATGTAAAAAGGATTTTAAAGATTTTTAGGGGTCAAAATACTGATTTTCCTGAATAATTTTGTTCCTGCATATGTGTTAAATGCTCTGCAAATGTTTCTTAGTATAAATTTAAGTAAAATAATGTGCAAAGAAAACACACATGGTATTATAAAAAATATAAAATGAAGTAAGCAATCTGGTAAAATCTTCATCAAAATGATGCGATGCAGATAATTTGCAGACGTCAAAAGTGAGAAAATTGCAAATTGCTGCTTGTTATGTGCGTGTGTTTATCGTTTAGTACATTTGTTTGGTGACTCTCTGTTTGGCGGCGCAGCAGGAGTTTCACTTTATGTGGTTGTGCATCAAACAGCAGGATTGTGCCTCTAGTATAACCCATTTGTCAGTGCTACGTTCCGTAATACACGCTAGACTAGTCCATAAAATAAACTGCAGAAGATTGTTGCATCTTGTTGGATCTTGTCAAGTACTGTAAAATCTTTTATATTCTTCCACATAAAAGTTCGTGTTGTTTTTTTCGTTGACACAATTTGTGGATTTCTGATTTTACAAAAAGAGGAATTTGTGTCGGTCATTTTCTTCAGTGTTTGTGTTAAATTCTTGGATCGGTCAATCCACGAAATCAACGAAAATTAATGTCCCACGAATTATAATGATTTAACAGTATGTTTCATTCGGATAGTTATCATGTCGTGAGTTAAATCATTATGTCAAAACGTTAAACAAAGAACACATGTAGTACAAAGTAGAGTGATATATTGCGCATAAGTCTAAATAAACATCAGCAAATCAGATATCTATTTCGGTCGTGATATCCTGATAAGGTCCTAAAATAAAGCACCTCAAGTTTATAATTGTGTGCTTTCGTTCTCTTTTCATGGCAATTCAACGGCATAATAACTTATATGATATTTGTATTTTGTATTGAGAACAAATACATATAAATGCATCAGTGTCAGTAAACTTCAGCTTATCGAAATAACCTTTTTTCGTTTTTTTTTACCCTGACACATGTCCTTGTACTTAATGTTTAGAGTCGAGTGATTTACTATTTCCTCCATTTTATAATCAGTATCAAGTTAGATAACGTTGTATATATTCATGAGCACGATTTATTGTAGGAACATTTTGTGGTAGTGAGATGAGATCTATTTTCTTAAAAACAAATCATGCACGTAGAATGATTTAAAATTAAATTGATCGGTAATTTAAAATCTTGTGAATTTTAAACGGACTCATTAACCTATCAGTTAATCGAATTATATCTTTAGGTAAACCACTTCTGGAGACATAATTATAGTTTCTCTACGTTTTTCACCAAGACACAATGTGCGCCCCTCGAGGTCTGCTTATTGGCGTGGTCCGCCATACATGTATCTCATCCACTACATCACTGCATGATGCAACGTTGCATGGATCCAAAACGTATAATTAAACCCTCATGCTGAGGTTGTACTTAATTAAATTTATAAACTCGTAAATTGAGAATTACCTTCTGTTTATCTAATATCAGAAACACATTTCCCTGGCATCAATTTCAGCAATTTCTCTGTAGCTATCGGTAACGGTAGCTTGGCCCCTTAACCATGTTATGGTCATAAGCTATCCTGGTAGCAATTAGAGATAATGGAATTTTGATAAGCACCCAAGTAGGGGACCGTACATGCACACGGCACTGTTCTTCTATCAGGTTTTCCACTTAGACTTCATTTTATAATGCTTTAAGCGTTTTTTTTTTAGCTCCAGGCAGTTATAGTTGCCTTTTCAATTATTAACAGAGCGGTCATAAGGTTAAACATTTAAAATTATTGCTATTTAATGTCTTAGACCTTATGCTTCGCTAACTTAGAGTTTTGTTGTTAATTGTGCTTCTTGATATATTTATACGTTTGGGCTTGCATATGATTATAATCATATGAATATCAGTAATACTATAATACGAAGTTTTCTTTTGAGTGTATTTTAGCATACTTCTTTGTATCACTTGAAATCGCCATCATGCTAATCGATCCATTGAGCATTTTTGTTCTAAGGTAAAGGTAAAGGGGATGGGTATCCATATTTTTGTCTTATTAAACTGTTCTTATAAACACAGGCCAACCGTATACCGTCTTTATAATATAACAGCAAGAATAAGACATGTACACGTTATCATTTCATAACGTTATTGTTTTTGTTTATATTTTCCATCATAGAAATCGAAATAATTCTCTGATTCAAATGAAAATGTAACTTTGTTTTTTATCGTGCATGTGGCGAATATAACAATAGCGCATAATCAACGCTGGTTTATTCCAGATGATGGACACGTTATCCTGTAAACGTTATCTCTTCACAAACATAGTGATTTCGTAATAAATCATCTTAAAACGATGTTCTAAGTAAACTTTTACCAGCTGTCATCCAACACCCCGAGTTACTTTTACTGTTGGTTCGCTATTTCATAGCAACGTGTGGAAATGTATATGGTAACGCCCATTGGAAATATATCATAAGAAATTAGTTTTTCTCTCATTCTTTGTCTTCCTGGCAACTTGTTTAATTTAGAATCGACCTGTTTAACATAGATAATTATTTAGGGTTGGGATGTTGTTTTGAGGGATAAACATATCACACTCTTAAAGACGAGGCTGTTGATACAAAAGGTATGGTCGAGAGGGCCAGTACAAACGTTACTTAACAGTCAGCTGTAGGTAATGTAAACAGGGTCTGACCATACATTCTGGTTTCGGTTTTGAAGCAACCTAACAAAGGGTCGGACCATACATTCTGGTGTCGGGTTTGAAGTAAACTAACAAAGGGTCTGACCATACATTCTGGTTTCGGTTTTGAAGCAACCTCACAAAGGGTCTGACCATACATTCTGGTGTCGGGTTTGAAGCAACCTAATAAAACGAATCTACACGGTATATCACCATGTATTTATGTAAAATTGCACACAATATATATGTTATAATATGTATAATTTTATACAATTTTTAACATTTTGAATAACCAAATTTATAACGTTAGTGGGAAATATAAAATGCTTGGACTTGAATGTTATTAATACACGCACACTTTCATTTAAGTTGTCATAAGCTGCATTTTTGTCNTTTTGCAAATAACATACGGGCTTCTTTTAGAAAACCATGTCATCTTTACAGCATTAATTGTTCGCACTTGACCCTCAGATCATTTGTTTCCCCTCTATATGACGTCATCGTTTGATTTCAGAACGCGAGGTTTACGTGACTATTGGCGGAGACCAGCCCCACACGGGAGCTAGCAAGGTAAGTCGTAACATACAACTCAGATTGGTTTATTGAGCCAGCAAACAGCCTTAACTTCAGAAAATTAAAGAAGTTTAAGAAAAAACTATTTGAAACATATGATGTTTTTTCAGAAAACACATAAGGAAAAAGGGTGCCCGACCACATTAAAAGTAATATCAAAATATCAAATGTCTTAACCGTCCGATTTTGAAATGGCAATGTAGAGAATGAAGCTTTTTTATTTTTTTATTTATTAGGGCATCATACATTTATTAGTCCCCTCCCAATGTGGCCGGATGTGACTTTAAGTATATCCCCGGTCCGTCCGTGTGTCCGTCATTCACTGTGCCCGGCATGCCGAGTGTCAGTCATTCCGTCTGTCCGTATGTGTGTCCGTATTGGGATCCTGTGATAACGAAAACAGTACGCAAGCAACGTCATTGAAACTTGGTATGTGGAGAGGGCCATGTATGGGAATATATATGCTATTTCAGTTTTTCGTCACACAAATTATGGTTGCTATGGTTACGGTAATAGTTAAAAACTAATATCTAGTTCCTCTGATAACTCAAAAGGTACTCAAGCTATGTTAATGGAACTCAGCATGTGGACAGAGGGCCATATGGGGAATAGGGACGTTATTTCATGTTTTTCGAAGGACAAAATTTGTGGTTGTTACGGAAACAGAAATAATTGAAAACATAATCTGCGTCCTTCCATAACCAGGAAGTACTTAAGCTAGGTTTATAAAACGTATGGAGATCCCTTTTTAATCCGACAGTATTAACCCGGCAGGGGCCTACTGTTTTGTATGTGGCAAATTTCTTGTTGACTCTACCGATACAAGTTTGCATGCACGCATATTTTATGACGAACACAAATATGCTGATGTATTATTAATTTTGTCTAGCATTGTTCCTTCGTTAAGATGTTTTCAATTGCTGCAAGGAAGACACAATCTGTATTGATTTCCCCAGACGCGTGCTTTTTAATGAAGCCCTTTGTTACAACATCTTTTATTAAAGAACTTCGGCTTAAAGTCTGTCACAGAAAAACAGAAATATCGTTGTCATGGCACCAGACGAGCAGACTGTTATTAAAATACATCTCTTATGCTCGCTGTTTATCAACGACCTTACTTAGAAGACGACAATGAACTGTCATATAAATGTTAAATTATAATTACCGGGACTCGAGTACCATTACTGCAAAGAAGTAAACAACCATTTAAAGGGAGAGAAATGTTTAAAAATAAACATCGTGGTACGTCTTCTCTAAGCCAAACATTTGCTTATTTTTGTGTCTTTTGATTTTCACAATTATTATAGAAAAAAAAACTCGTAATTATACTATATATTTACTTTATCGTACACCGTTTTCTGGTAATATTTCGGATGTATAAGGCGTCTTGATTTACATCTAATTGAATGTTAAATTTATATAAGTTTAACGGACCTATTTTATACATTCAATAACATCGTCTTGTGCCAAATTTATTTTTATACGAAGACGACAGTATGCAACTTACTTTCTCGATTTTTGACATTTCATTTCATGCGTCAGATTGCGCAGTCGGAGATGATTTAATGTGCACGTGAAAATATAAAAGGGCGTCAAGGCAGAACGTTATCTTTATGCTATCTTTAAAATCAGGGTGTTGGAGAAAAGTTAACCTATGTGATTCAATTTCCATCAAATATGAGGAAATGGATGATTTATTAGATATTATTGCATTTATTGTACAAGACGCCCCGTGAATTACAGTGGCATTCTTTCCCAATCGCTCTTCACGTGAAGAACTATAAATATCATACAGCGCACACTTAGATATGACCGCCTTCTATCCCTGATGTTTAAAGGGACTTTACAACAGTTTGATAAACAATAAAATGTTCAAAAAGGTGTTATTGATTCCAAAGAGAATTCCTGCATTATATCCAAACAAGAAAAAACTACACTTCTGAATAAGAAAGTTGTTAAAAAAATGTGTTTACCACCAATGCAATGGATACTGAAGTAATCTGTTAGTCATAAATGTATTGTTATTGTTTGCGTTTTTGAAAACGAGTTAAATTCAAATAATTGTATGTTCATTCCCCATTTAACTTGTGTGGCTTTGTTTAGTTGTGTTGTCGCTGTTATTGAAGTTATTATATCAGCAAATCTATACGCCATTACTTGTTAAACTTATTCCTAATCACCTACTCTTTTGTGAGTATAATCACGCGGACCAAATACTAGGCAAGTAAACATCAATATATGAGACGCGCTCTGAGAAAAGGGGGTTTAATGCATGTGTGTAAAGTGTCGTCCCAGATCAGCCTGTGCAGTCCGCATAGGCTTATCCGGTCTTATCAGGGACGACACGTTCCGCTTTTATGCTATTTTCCGTTAAAAGGAAGTCTTTTTGTAGCATAAATCCAGTGCGGACTGCACAGGCTCGTCTGGTACGACACTTAACGCACGCGCATTAAACCCCCTTTTCACAGAGCGAGGCTCAATTATGTAGAATGCCTTCTGGCGAGAAACTTACTTCCTAAAAGTCGCTCATTTCCGTAGGAGAGCTTATTACAACTGTTTTATATACAACTAACGCCGTTGTTCAACTATGTTATACGAAGTCTGCACGTTCAGTGTCATATAACTCGTGTAAACCAAGTCTATCAGATGCTCTAACCCGATATATATTCAAGTTCACAATTACACTAACATATATGCTCTATATATCATCATGCAGTTGCAATGCTATTGACTTTATTCACAAAGCTCCAAAGGGTAATATTGGTTGTATTTCTTTGTTTAATCCAATGTAACTGCTTACAAAGGAAAACAGTATCAATCCATTAAAATATCAATATTTTAATATCCTAACGTAAAATTACAAAAAAAGCCGGAGACTTAACTATTTTCATAAATTCAAGGAATTTTCTTAAATTTTATCTTAGAAGCTTTGTGAATACGGACACAGGTCAACGTAAAATACTCCAGTACAGTAATGTATACCTATGTGATAGGATCTTTTATAGTAGAAACTGTAAGTTTGACATTCAATAAAAAATAGAACAGTCTCACGGAAGGCTGGTAACATTTTTCACAGGAAACCCATACAAATTGTCTGCACTCGCGTATCGGTTGAGTTCACATGCACGTTGCGGCTATGGGTCACTGCGCAGTATGTCGTCTGCTTTTGTGCACTTCGCATCTGAAATACTTGAAAGCAAATTAGATTAAGAGGCCAATCGCACTTTAGTGTTACGCAAGATACATTGGCAGTTAAAAGATGCTATTGGATACGAGCATTCATGAATCTGTTGAGGTCTTTCATTTATAATATCCCAGCAAAAGAACGTGAAAATAAAAGCAACAAAAATGCGAAATGTGTTATACAACAATTAGAATACGTGTGAAATCTGGAGGGTTGCTTAATATTCCCAAATGTTTATTGTTTGCTTTTTAACTCTTACGAAATCTTCTGAAACCTTACGTCCAAAACAAAAATAAAACGAAGCGTTTAATTATGTTTCAAAACAATCAGCATGCGCCCGAGTGGTACCATTATCCCGTTGATCTGTTCTAATCAAAGAGAGCGTTAACGTTCAGCATCAGAGACTGCTTGTAAATAAACCCCGTCTTTCTTTGTCAACAGAAAGTTCATGTGTGTATTCATAACATCTAGAAGCCCGCCCGATAAGTCTGATCGCGACCCAGCCCTTCGCAAGGCTTTGTATGATAGGGCGAGGACATATATGTTACAAGCATGTGTAAAACTATAGAGAAATGTTTTCTTGAGTCTCCCATCCGAAAAGCTTTTTTATTAGTTTGCGTAACCTATTGCGTTTGTTCTGAAAGTACAGTTATATGCCGTTGATGTTCTTACATACAACAACAGATATTTGTTAACATTATTCGCTATATGTTGGTATAACGATAGATACTTAAAACATGTTGGTATTTTATGTAAAAAGGATTTTAAAGATTTTTAGGGGTCAAAATACTGATTTTCCTGAATAATTTTGTTCCTGCATATGTGTTAAATGCTCTGCAAATGTTTCTTAGTATAAATTTAAGTAAAATAATGTGCAAAGAAAACACACATGGTATTATAAAAAATATAAAATGTAGTTAGCAATCTGGTAAAATCTTCATCAAAATGATGCGATGCAGATAATTTGCAGACGTCAAAAGTGAGAAAATTGCAAATTGCTGCTTGTTATGTGCGTGTGTGTATCGTTTAGTGCATTTGTTTGGTGACTCTCTGTTTGGCGGCGAAGCTGAAGTTTCACTTTATGTGATTGTGCATCAAACAGCAGGATTGTGCCTCTAGTATAACCCATTTGTCAGTGCTACGTTCCGTAATACACGCTAGACTAGTCCATAAAATAAACTGCAGAAGATTGTTGCATCTTGTTGGATCTTGTCAAGTACTGTAAAATCTTTTATATTCGTCCACATAAAAGTTCGTGTTGTTTTTTTTCGTTGACACAATTTGTGGATTTCTGATTTTACAAAAAGAGGAATTTGCGTCGGTCATTTTCTGAAGTGTTTGTGTTAAATTCTTTGATCGGTCAATCCACGAAATCAACGAAAATTAATGTCCCACGAATTATAATGATTTAACAGTATGTTTCATTCGGATAGTTATCATGTCGTGAGTTAAATCATTATGTCAAAACGTTAAACAAAGAACATATGTAGTTCAAAGTAGAGTGGTATATTGCGCATAAGTCTAAATAAACATCAGCAAATCAGATATCTATTTCGGTCGTGTTATCCTGATAAAGTCCTAAAATGAAGCACCTCAATTTTAGATTTGTGTGCTTTCGTTCTCTTTTCATGGCAATTCAACGGCATAATAAATTATATCATATTTGTATTTTGTATTGAGAACAAATACATATAAATGCATCAGTGTCAGTAAACTTCAGCTTATCGAAATAACCTTTTTTCGGTTATTTTATCCTGACACATGTCCTTGTACTTAATGTTTAGAGTCGAGTGATTTACTATTTCCTCCATTTAATAATCAGTATCAAGTTAGATAACGTTGTATATATTCATGAGCACGATTTATTGTAGGAACATTTTGTGGTAGTGAGATGAGATCTATTTTCTTAAAAACAAATCATGCACGTAGAATGATTTAAAATTAAATTGATCGGTAATTTAAAATCTTGTGAATTTTAAACGGACTCATTAACCTATCAGTTAATCGAATGATATCTTTAGGTAAACCACTTCTGGAGACATAATTATAGTTTCTCTACGTTTTTCAACAAGACACAATATGCGCCCCTCGAGGTCTGCTTATTGGCGTGGTCCGCCATACATGTATCTCATCCACCACATCACTGCATGATGCAACGTTGCATGGATCCAAAACGTGTAATTAAACCCTCATGCTGAGGTTGTACTTAATTAAATTTATAAACTCATAAATAGAGAATTACCTTCTGTTTATCTAATATCAGAAACAAATTTCCCTGGCATCAATTTCAGCAATTTCTCTGTAGCTATCGGTAACGGTAGCTTGGCCCCTTAACCATGTTATGGTCATAAGCTATCCTGGTAGCAATTAGAGATAATGGAATTTTGATGAGCACCCTAGTAGGGGACCGTACATGCACACGGCACTGTTCTTCCATCAGGTTTTCCACCTAGACTTCATTTTATAATGCTTGAAGCGTTTTTTTTAGCCACAGGCAGTTATAGTTGCCTTTTCAATAATTAACAGAGCGGTCATAAGGTTATACATTTAAAATTATTGCTATTTAATGTCTTAGACCTTATGCTTCGCTAACTTAGAGTTTTGTTGTTAATTGTGCTTCTTGATATATTTATACGTATGGGCTTGCATATGATTATAATCATATGAATATCAGTAATACTATAATACGAAGTTTTCTTTTGAGTGTATTTTAGCATACTTCTTTGTATCACTTGAAATCGCCATCATGCTAATCGATCCATTGAGCATTTTTGTTCTTAGGTAAAGGTAAAGGGGATGGGTATCCATATTTTTGTCTTATTAAACTGTTCTTATAAACACAGGCCAACCGTATACCGTCTTTATAATATAACAGCAAGAGTAAGAATAGCGTACACGTTATCATTTCATAACGTTATTGTTTTTGTTTATATTTTCCATCATAGAAAACGAAATAATTCTGATTCAAATGAAAATGTAACTTTGTTTTTTATCGTGCATGTGGCGAATATAACAATAGCGCATAATCAACGCTGGTTTATTCCAGATGATGGACACGTTATCCTGTCAACGTTATCTCTTCACAAACATAGTGATTTCGTAATAAATCATCTTTAAACGATGTTCTAAGTAAACTTTTACCAGCTGTCATCCACCACCCCGAGTTACTTTTACTGTTGGTTCGCTATTTCATAGCAACGTGTGGAAATGTATATGGTAACGCCCATTGGAAATATATCATAAGAAATTAGTTTTTCTCTCATTCTTTGTCNATACACAGAGCACATAGTGCACATATTATATTTACTAATGAGTACGTCGTCATGCTCAGACATCCACACGGTTTAAAATACTTTATATTATATTGCTTGAAAAAAGGTTTCTTCCTAAAAACATACACGATGATGAATATGGCAATATCTACAGACTTGTGAAAAACTGTCAGACGGTCAGGCAAATCAACAAACGAAAACAAACAGTGTGACGATATTTAATCACTGGCTTATGAGCTTTTTCTCTGACAAGAAACTGACACATTTACCAAATGCCTGACAACATTTCAATTAAATAGGACACTGTGTCGACAGGCTCTTCTGAGGTTTAACGGAGTATGTTACTGGTAAACTAAATGGATTTGTTTATTTTTTTTTGAAAAAAAAACACGATTTTTTAATCTTTATTGAGTCTTTGTTGCACATGAACGAACACGTGTACGATTAGCGACAACCATTTTGTAGATGGTATATCGCCTCAAATTTGAATTCGTTGATATTTTGCCAACATACACATTTTCACATGTTTTACCGTTTAAATTGATCTTAACGGAATACTAGTTATCTATTTAATACAGCATGACATAGTGTTACCTTGTTTCTCCAATCAGACGTGAAATCTGCACTTTCGGATCGAAGCTCCGCTGAAGATAAAGGTATACTTAAATACAATTATTCTGGAATAGTAATATGGTAAGCATACTATTACATTAACACAAGTGTGTGAATACAATACATTAATATTCCCGGTCATCGATAATAGTTTAGTCGTTGATTTTTCTATGTTTAAATAGACTATGTCACATCCTATGCCGCCAGCGTAATAACCAAATACTGCACGTGTGAAATGTTTTGGAGATATTATCGTCCGATTAGCTAAGTATAATTTTCGATCAGGTTAGTGATTTGAAAAAACATAGTGTATGTTACAACGTGCTTTATAATATAATATTTTAATAACTTACGCTTGTGCTAAGGAGCCTTTTTAAACAGTTGTTTGGACTAATTTGGAGAAAACCGTGACCGTTTTTTTAACATGCAAGTGAAATGATAAAATTGGTTATGCGTTATAAAACGGTGTTTTATTAAAAATTGGTTAAGTTGAAGTAATACTATTTTGCTTACAGTTAAACTTATTCGAAGACGAATATTTGTTTTTTCTCTGGACAGTCGATTGCTGCAACATAATTCATAATACATACGTATTAATTCATGAAAGTTTAAAGACCAAAAAAAAAATGCATGTATACATAGCATTGTACACAGTTCCGTGATAAGTTACATAAACACATTCAGCATTATCTACGCTTAGTTACAACGATGTATACATAAACGGTCAATTACTTTCTTGCAAAAGTAATGACACTATATGTGTAAGTCCACAATAAGTAATACTCACAACATTCGACTCTAGTGTTGAACGCAGAGTTTCACGCCGTCTGGCGTCCCTTTTCAAAGCTTGTCTTACCTGTCAAGAACCGTCGGTAAAGGCAGTGTATCTTTTTTTTCAAATAACCAAATAAACTATACGATTTCTGACATTATCATCATAAAGTACAATTCAATAACTATTAAATAATTAATAGAAAACTGCAATTAATTAATTTGTATATCTTATCTTATAAAGATAGTGACGTTAAGTTATGTCATAAAAATACATAAACATGGACACTATTATACATATACTTGGATATACATTTTCAAGTAAGGTAAGTAAGCTATATGTGCGCGTGATCCGTTATACGTGGCCATGATTGTATACGCATACTGGTTATTGTCATATTATATATATTATTGTATAAGGTTATGTGCAATATTTACTTATTTAATATTTTTTAAATAGTAAATAACCTTCAATAATTTATTAATTTCATAAACAACTATATTTTCGTATGTTTCCTTTAACATGTTTTTATTGTGGTATTAATATAACTTGCATTAACGTTTTCAGCGTTATGCAAAACATGAATCAGTTTAAGAAATGGCGTCCTTTTATTTGTCGTCGTCGGTTAGTTTTAAATCTATAGTAGCAAACGCGTCATGTTATGTATAAAATGACAATTATGATCAAACAGAAAATAATCTTAAAAACTTGCCAATAATGGAAGCATCGTTCACACCAGATACAACTTTTTGCTATCAGAATAAGTAAACACAGTAAAGGAATGACAATTCAGGAGGAAACTATTATTGTCTCGATGATTAAATGTGGTAAAAATTCATACATTTTAAAAAGGTAATCATCCAAGGGGAAAATCCTAAAAAAATATCTAACGAACTGGTAAATCAAAACTTGGTCAGTAAACGTGTGTTGATCGTTCAGAAAGAAATGAGACAGTTTCTTCTGGATATTTCTTCAAAGTGTTATGAATCAGGTGTTAAAAAGACGAGCAGTTAGAAAACAAACTTCAGATTTGGACAGTAAAAAAGCATTAGCGAATTTATTTGTGTTTCACCTTTGTGTTATAATGGATAGGTGACACACATGTAAAAGCCTGATTAAAAGTTAAACGTATGAAGCAAGGCAAATGATTAGTGGCGACCAGAATGTCTTGGTATTATGGCGGCTAGGCCAGGTGCCCCCATGAAGGTTATTGCGTAGGGTTACATGTGTTTCAATGGGTTTGATTGTTGACAATCATTCAAGGTATTGATATGGACTTTGGTTAATAAATTGGCACTTGTGATAACTTTTTATATCCTTCGGATCTAAACATGTTAATGATAAATGTTGACTGCACAGTCCCTTTTATTTGAACCCAGTTGAACATTAACTATCAGCTCAGCCATTCGCAGTATTAATGGCCTTATTATTGACATCATGGAATAATATCCATATGACATACATCATTAATGTCAAGGTGAGTGCGGGAAGTTTCTGAATATGAGAACAAAGAACGGTTTTTCAGGCAGGTGTTTTACTCTTAAAGTAAATTTTATTCTGAGCAAAATGACAGTAATTTTAAAAATTGACTTTTGCAACGTTACTGTAAATAGGTTCTTCAACCTGTCAACCTGTCAAATATTACTATTTCTGTGACGATGCCTGAGAAATTAGAAAAAGTGAAAGCGATAGCTATAAAATAGCAGCGGCCTATGGGTATAGAGTCGCAAACGTTACAAGTTACATCTTAGTGAAAGAAGAAGCCAGTTACTGTTCCCGAAAACCGATCGAGCTCAAGTTGGCTTTCGCGGCTGTACTAGGGCAAAGCCCCGATGACATAGCTCAAGTCCTTCATTTCATCATACAGCCTTAAAAAGATCACGAGGGGACCATGGGGCTTCATAGGGGCACTGACAAGGAACCATGACTCTCTGGTTTCCATCTTGAAAT
>VMBQ01011305.1:0-13803 GCA_007657795.1 Dreissena rostriformis | reverse complement strand
AAAAAAAAAAAAAAAAAAATTTTTTTTTTTTTTTTTTTTTTTTATAGAAAGAAGTGTCTAATGATAATTATATTATGATGATTTTATTTCATAAACAACTAACAAAGTATATGAACTTTGAACATGAACATAACATGTTGATGAAAAACAGTTGGAATAATGTTTTTCTCTCTACATTGTATGTATGGTGAATTATAGTGTTAAAACTTGATTTTGTACTGTTACTTGCAAAGCATTGAAATTTCCCCTTTTTCCCCTTTTACGCGCAAATTTTCCCCCCCTCAGGGGACCCGACCCCTTTCCCCCAAAACTGAAAAAAAACACTGGTCTTAGAATGGGTTAGTTAACCCTTTGCATGCTGGGAAATTTGTCGTCTGCTAAAATGTTGTCTGCTCAATTTCTAAAATTAGCATTTTCTTCGATTTTTTTTTCAAAGAATACTATCAGAATAGCAAACAGTTTGGATCCTGATGAGATGCCACGTTCTGTGGCGTCTCATCTGGATCCAAACTGTTTGCAAAGGCCTTCAAAATCCGGTTCCAGCGCTCAAAGGGTTAATACAAACCCTGATTTCTGTTTCAGATGGCAGGCATACGAGTTCAGCTGAACCAGCTCCGGGACAACCTGGAGGGGGCCGTACGTGACCAGGACTTCACCCAGGCTGCAGAGATCAAGGCGTCCATAGCACATCTTGACGCCGAGAAGAACGCGCTACTTGTGTCCCAGGAACCCGTCCGGGAGGAAATTAGAGCTGAACGGGTAAATCTTGGCTATTTTTTTAAGCAGCAGTAAAGAAGTGTTTGCTTGAATTTAATTAAAATAACACAAAAATCATTTCCAATGAGCATCTTACCTACCAACATTATTGATGATTGGAATTGCAATGTTGGTCAATTGGTTTATAAGCATTCTCAGCTTTTGCTAACCAGTGGGAATATATATATGATATTTAGTCAGGCCTTGACACTTAACGGTGTCCCAGGAACCCGAGGACACCAGATTTTGGCGAGGGTTCACCAGTTCTTTCAAGCTGGGTGATTCTCCGGGAACCCTAAATTTATAGAACAACTTCGTATAGATTGACCATTTGAATCTGCGTTATTATCTTTTATTTCTTGCCATGTTTATAAGAACTTCCAAAACGGTATTTTTAATATCTCGGACCAGTTTCTATGTGGTACATGCGCAAAGTATTCCGATTACGTGAAGGGAAGTAACTCATGGTCGATGTGTGTGTGTCGCGTGCTATTTATAGATCATTTGTGGGTTTTTCCAAAAATTGGAGAATCTGCATTTGTCAACTGCGGAAGAACAAATCGTCTACAAATGCGATATTTGAACATTATTAATGTAAAAATGGAAGAAATAATAGGATAAATAGAATATTAGGCCTTAAAAAAAGGAGTCTTGTCTCCCGTTACCCGACCGACCCTGTTTTTATCCGCCGTCTCAAAAGTTTTTTTCTGTTACAAAATCTGCATCCGAATTAATTGTCAGAAATTTACGCAATTGGAAAGTTGTGTAAATTTCGGACAAAAAATTCGGATGTGGATTTTGTGACAGACAAAAGTTTAAGTCCTCAGCGGTAAGAATATTTATTTGTACAGTTATTTACAGATGAAGACAATCTGGATCAAACATCTTCTTGTTAAGAACTATATCTGAAAGTTCGTACTATGTAGTCATGCATTTCACACTGCTTATACCTGAAAATAATGACATTCTCATTGTTAAATATTCAATAAAGTGTTGTGGTATGAAAAAAAAAATGCCTACATACCGACCTACATATTTTTTGGGCATGTAACCAGAAACAAACTTATTTTTTTTTAGGCCTTATGTGAGTTTTGGATAAAGATGAAGTTTATCATGCTCGGCTCGAACCATGGTAGCGCTCTGCAAGCCTCGCGCTACCGTGGTTCTTAGCCTCTCATGATAAACTTGATCTTTATCCAACACTCACATAATATTCTCTATGTACTTTTTGTGTCAAAACAGGAGGGAACCCTAGTTTGGGTGAGGGTCACCAAAAGTTGAAAGTAGGGTTCCCTCCGGGAACCCTGTCAAAAATAGTAAGTGTCAAGGCCTGTTAGTGCAGTTGTTTTTTTACCATTTCTGTATGGGGCCAGTGCTCTTTGGATTGGGAAAAATAGTGTCATGTTGACTTAAATTGGAAACTTTAGATGTTGTTTATTTTGCTTACAAATGCTATAAAATTAAAAATGTAAGTGGCTGGGAAGGCTTTAAATTATATTCTTTTTGTGATTGGAAGCCCAAATTTTACCCTCAGTAAACACCACTGTGTTTACATATGTTTCAGAATGATCCATTGACCATCCTGAAGTGCCAGACCATCATATCAGAGATGCTGCAGCTTCTCAAGTTAACCAATGTCAGTCCCACTCTACAGATGATGATTGAGACGCAGGTAACATTCAAACGGGAAAATGAAGGAGTGAAATAACCGTGAACGGAATCAGCACATGCCACGCTTGATCAGATTTTCCGCTTGTTACACTTTCTTTGTCTTAAGCTTCGTCATCTTTTGGGGAAAGACGGCAGGGCCCTTAAGTTACAGAATTTTATGAAAAAAAGGGTTGTTGTTGTTTTCAGATCAGCATGATTACATATATTGTTTATTTTCTACTTTGTTGTTAGACTTTATTCAATTGCTTGATTAGATCATGATTAACTTAGTTTGATCATGATGTAAATTGCTGGTATTATTGACAAAAATGCCTCTTACTTGGTCATTTTGAGTCAATTAAGACAAAACTGTTTTGATTAACTTCATTGGAGTAAATGTCTATAAAACTTAAATGTAAGTAGAAAGTGTTGTGGGAATGAGCATGGTATTAAATGAATATATAAATGAATCATTTAAACGGCCTGTACTATAAAAGGAAAAAAAATCTGAACAGTATTTATGTTTGACCATTGAATGTGGGTATTTAATGACTGATTTCAGATTGTGCCCGGCATACAGAATGAGGATGCTGAAGTGCGTAACACAGCCATGCAGGCCCTGGGACTGTGCTGTTACCTGAGCAAGGACCTTCTAGTCACGTACATTCCCCTCTTTATGCAGGTAGGNATGCAGCAAAGACAAGTTAGCGCTGGTTAAAGCCGATGCCGACACTTTTACTCGTATTTGTAAGGAAACAAAATTGTGTCTTTGTGTCGTATGAACGAATCTGCACTAAAACTAAATTTAGATTCACATCGTACATGCATGATATACATGCTGGCTTATTTGGCTTCCAGCCATTTAAGCTTTCAGATTTAAATATTTGGCTTATTTCGCATTTTTCGACACATGTTCTTCTTAACTTTTATTTTAATTTATATTGAAATATATGTATACTAATTTTCAACACATTTAAAAAAAAATCATAAATATTTGACAAAATCGTACAGTCCCGCTTTAATACATTGTAGCGTAACACATAATAAGATCAACATCAATGCAAAGTCATGTTGTTTGAAATGAACAAAATAGTATGATATCCACGAGACACATGAATTTATTTGTAACTACAAAACTATCGTATCATAAACAGACAACTCAGCGTCGTCATTCTGTTATTGTGCGTTGTTCCTAGTTACACTACACATCATCACTGCGCTGCGCAGTTGGTCCGAACACGTGGGCGCACTCTCGTAGTAGACGAGAGGCGGAAATCTCTCTCTTGATGTACTTCTCCCACAGAGAAAACAGCTTCCCCTGGATGGACCGGTAGGCTTTCTGTTGCGTTCTTTTCATTTTTCCTTCGGACATTAGCTTGAGGTGGAGTGGGATGTCCGTTGCCGTCTTATACAGTTCGAGGACAAGTACATAGAAAGGCACCGGTCCTCTTGTTGCTACCCTGGTGTTCAGACGGTTGTGCCACCCCTCACAATTGTTGTTCGTCCTTATGCTTTTCCAGAAGATTGACAAACACTCAACTGGAAAGACGATGCTATTTGTCCAGGTGTTGTAGATGTACACCATGACAGCGTCCAGATGTTCATTGTTGGCCCGCTCGTCCAAGGCATCAAACACAAAGGGAATGTGCACCGCCGGGAGAAACAGCAAAGCCAGGACCTGGCGTAGGTACTGGTACACGTCGTCTTTCCGATTGTATGCTGCCTGAAAAATATATATACTCAAATACAATATTTAACATCAAATGTATTTTGCAACTGGTATGTTTAGATAAGTTAGATTTCAAATAATAAACTCACACCGAATATGTTGAGAACATTCTCCGCAAGTAAACTAAATTATATAAATCACATTTCCTTGACATGCTATTTAATTGAAATATGTATTATGTTTATATGGCTATGTACTGATTGTATTCCCCAATAATATTGTCTGTCTGTCTGTCCGTCTGTTGCATAATATTTACTTGCAACTGCTAAACTTTCTATCTTATGCATGAACGAAAAACCTGTATTAATTTTTAACAACCGGTATTTAGCTGTAGGCCAATGTCCTGTATCTTGCGGAAAACCGCTTACGACCAGTGGAACAGACACCCTTAGATATCGCACCCAGGAAATCGCTGCCTCACTGCCTGCCAGAGTCCAGCTCCGAAGTCGGCGACGAATGTAGTAACTGCGATGTCTCTGGTTAGTCTCTGATCAATGGCTCTCAGGACCTGTTTAGATAATTAATACCATATAATGACTTCATGGAAATATCAATTAAAATAAATAATATCAAATGTAGCCTTTCTTACACGGTGTACACTACTTACACTACATAAGAATTTTTGTTTTAAGATTTATTTGATATTAAAATGGAATGTTCATGAGAAATGCAAATGAATAAAAATGAAATCTAAATATTAACCTTGCTTACCTCATAGTTATCGTTTTTTCTTCTCCCAGACATGATACAGAAAACTAGTGGTATCTGTTTCAGGCTGTCACCGCACTTGACGAAAGCATGAATACTAAACAGTTGCTTGAACGGACTCTTCATGACTCTGACGGTACCGTCCATATACCAGGTCTTCGCCGAGGCCAGGAGCTCAAGTTGACGGTCTGTGTAGAACAAGAGATGCCTGTTTTTTTCCCACTGCAATGTCCTTCTGGAAGAAATCCGGAGCCTGGCCGTCGATAAAGTCTGTGTCAAGCTGAAAATAACGTACCTTCATTAATCAAATCGCTCATAAATTATAAAAACTATAATTATTGTGGTACACAATCGCTGCTTGTTAACTTGTTTGTCACTCACATAACTCATATATAACTCTGCGGACTAAACAGACTAATCTGGGACGACACTGATGCACATGCATTAAACCCCCTTTTCACAGAGCAAGGCTCATTTTTTTAATTATTCAACGTACCTCTGCTTATCTGGGACAACACTCAATTTTAAACCTAAAATATAATAGCATTTTCTTCATTTCAAAAAGGGGGTACCGGTAATGCAGATAATGACATAAAAATATGTAGTTTTTAAATCATAGCATTTCATATTATGATCAGATATTCTGTCACAGGGTATCAAAATGGACTACAAATAAAAATTCAGTATGGTCATCAATATTTTAGTATAGTACTAGTACTTTATTGTGCAATTGTGTCACTAAACAATTGAATTCAATGAAGTGTGTCAATTAATATAACATTCACTGGAATATTAACATACCTGTATCTAGTTTGCTTTTCAGGATACAGTTCACTCATGTTCACTGTAGCCTTTGGTGGCGTAGACTTGGGACGTTTCATCCAACTGCACTTGACATCAGTTTTGCTAGCTCTCTTCTACCTGAAAAATTATACAAACAAATCTGATATAATAAATATAACTATATCTATAGGATTTAGATGTCCAGATTTTAGAATACTACTAGCTGATTGTATAATTATTGTAGCCATTAATGGCAATGAGAGAACTAAAAGAGTAATCATGTTAATCGCTAGCCTGACTACCCAGTCTAGTGACATGTAATTATGGTAAGTCAAATTAATAAATTTAAATAAGGCAGGCTAGAACACATTTTCATCTGATTTTATTAATGCATGTTATAGGCTTTTTAAATTTGATAAAGTGAAGACTGATAAAACACCTGCTTGCTTGAACAATTAAAGAGCATAATTGATTTTGTAATTGTTATAATTCTGAAATACACGTGGAATAAAATCTTATTCATAAAGGTTTGTTATATGCTGGAAACAGGTATGAGATATTGTGCATTGTTGGGAAATGTTGCCAAATTATACTTGTTAAAACATACAGAACTCTGAGAGTTCATTATTTCATATAAAATTTGTAATGAAATATATGTCACACAAAAGGCATCAATTAGAATAAGTAACACAGTAAAAAGATAGAATGTCAGCTTAAGCGTACGATTACCGAAGCGTACAAGGCTTAAGCGTACTAAATTCACACATTTTCAATGCGGTTAAGAAATTTACAACACCTTATCAAGAATTAAAGTGTGAACCTTACTGCATTAACACATCCATTAAATTGGATGGTACACTTAAGCCTAAAATGGTTCACTACAGTAATGCACTGGTACGCTTTGGTAATGGTACGCTAAAACCTGCATTGCCAAAAGATAAATTAAAATTTATATTTCAAATTTACCCAAACAACAGTGCTGCTACATGATGGCATTTGTATTGCCCCATGGGACACTGGCAAGAGGTCGACTGTACAAGGCCATTATCTTCCTGATCAAGGCAAATCTGCAGATAACACATTATTCAAAATGACACTAAATCCTTGTTCTTTAAAATATATATCCGATTATGTTAATATCCGAAAGCATGTGCATTATAAAGAATTATCATCTTTAGTTAAGATAAAGGTCGATTGTGCTTCAATGCAATGAAAAAGGGGTTGTAAAACAATGCTTTAATTCGTTATATTTAAACATTTAAACTTCAATGATGAAAGAAAATGTGCCTGTACTTTATACGAATTGTTCTTCATTATCAATGACTTACCTGACATAGTATCAGGAAATGTTAAGATTTTTGCTGATGACACAAAGCTTTTTCCACCAGTAACAACAAATGAGGAGTGTTATAATCTTCAATCTGACCCAGATAACTTAAGTGACTGGAGTTATAAATGGAAATTAACATTTAATGCAGAGAAATGCAAAGTTCTTCACCTTGGAAGTTCAAATAGTGATTTTCGCTATTCCATGAGAGACCCGGACGGAAATTACACAGCCATTGAAGAAGTCACAAATGATTTAGGTGTGACTTTTGACGAGCGGCTAAGTTAACCAACACATTACAAATATCAGCGAACTCTTGGCTTAGTACATAGATCCTTTGAGTGTCTTGATGAAGAAATGTGTTTGCCTCTTTATAAGGTTTTAATCAGGCCAACCTTAGCATACGGATCATGTGTTTGGTCCCCTCACAGAAAAAAAACATATAAAGTTAATTGAAGATGTTCAAAGAAGAGCAACTAAACTAGTGCCATTGGTGGCACATCTACCATACGACCAGAGACTTCGAAAGTTGGGACTAGTCACACTTGAGTACAAATCCAAATTTTCAGATCTTTACCTAAGCTGGATAATTTAAACTGGGAACAAATGTTCGATCTGGCTGAGGATAATCTACGTGGTCATCACTTGAAACTAATAGGCAAGAATTCCAAAAGCAATGTAAGACTCAACACCTTTAGTCAAAGAACAATTCATTACTGGAACAGCTTGGAAGAATCAACAATAGCTGCCACAAGTGTTAATCAATTTTAATCGTTGCTAAATTCTGAGAAATGGAACATTAAGAAGTTTAACCCGTGTGTAAATTAAGTTAAATTAACAATTAATATTTACTAAGCGCACTCTAGAGAAGTTTAAACAAAATAGTACAATTCAGAGAGAGGTTCTAAAGAAGAGACCATTCATCAGAGGGGCCATTACAGCATAGCTAATTTACGCCCCAACAGTCCAGGTATCCAGATATCCAGGTATCGATGCCTGTACACAAGCTCAATCACCAGTTATGACCAGAGTATGTCAAAGTTTGAACTTTACTTGATTTTATAGAGACGCACATTCTGGCCTCTTAACTCAAAATCTATTGACAAGTAGCCCATCAAAACCGAGATGGACATCATCATCGTAGGTCGTCGACGGTCACTTTTTCGTTGTCATCGTCGTCATCATCATCATTATCAGCAGCAGCAAAATCAGAAATATCAGAATGTGTTGTATGCCGCCATGTCTTTACCATGACACTCACCGTAGAGACGAATCCCGACACGTCTATGCGCCGTCACCATTTCCCAGAGAGCGGACACTCGGTCTTTGTTTTATGATATTAAATACTAAATGTGTCTTCAACATGAACCTTTTTTTTCTTGCAATTGCATATTAATCAGGTACTACAGAGTATCGCTCACCTGTCCAAAGAAACGAAACTGTCATGTAAAGAATGACTTTAAGTAGATTTACAGGTAGGATGTTTTACCCGTAATTTTAAGAAAAACATAATAGCGTTTCCCTCCAATATCAGTAATGGCATTGCAGCCGTTGTAAATACATAGGCATTGATCCAAAAAGAGGTGGTACCAGAAGGTACAGGCCATGTAAATTCAAAATTAAGGTATAATGCTATCAAGTACATACTATTATGACACATTCTGCCCTATTGTGGGTGACATTGGTAACTGCGTCACATAAGTAGACTGTAAGTGATGAAAATGACACTCGTTCTCTTCGAGGAATTTCACCAATGGTACTGGCTTTGAAAACTTGCGGATTTATGTAAAAAAAAGGAATAAACGTCGTAAAATTATGATTGAAGATGATTGGAAAAATCGATGACACTATCCTCTAGCTTAAATTGTTTTCCTAATATAATCTTTCTCTTGATATCGCTGCTTTTCAGTGCGCATGCGTCCAGATATCCAACACGTTCGTTTTGGTGAAGTTATCAAAAGGGTAGTGCTTGAATCCAGCAATGATTTAGACAAAATATCAAACTTTACACATGTCTTTTAATAGAGAAGTTAGCATTCGCTTCTTTTCGGTGGATCTCGAAATAGACAGCGATGGATTGTTCGTATAATACCAAGTGATTACGGCTGTAGTCCAGTGTATATTCAAGGTCCATCCCCCAAACCCAGGTTTAGATCGCCGTGGCGTAGTGGATATGGTGTCCACCTAGCGATCGGGTGGTCATGGGTTCGAACTCCATTTGGAGCCTTCCTTTGATCTCCCTAAAAAGACACCAAGTACTGGTTACGTACAAGTCCCAGGAAACGGACTCGAGGGCGTTTATATAAGCCTACGGCTTTCGATGCAATCGAGCTAAAATAAATAGGTTTAAACTAAACACAGGTTCAGAAGCGCAAAGCAATCTGTGAAATGAATGCACAATATAAACAGATATGTTAAACCAAATAACTAAACATTATTTTTGTAAAAGTGTGAAACATGCTATTCGATACAACCGTGTTTAAAATGAAGCTTTTAATGTTAACGTCATTATAATAATGGAGATTATATAATCCTCATTAATACGGAATCATTTATATTTTCTTCATTCATATACTTAGAGGCACAGAAAGTGAATTTGCATGATAACAGTCTTTTTAATTAATAGCAAGTAATAGAACAGTAGTTGTTCCGTTCAAAAACAGGTAAACTGCGTTTCGGTTTTGCGCCATTGCAATATACTTATTTATAACATATATTTATTACATCTTTTGCATAACTGCGACGTTTCTTACATATATATTCTGTTTGAACAAAAAGGTTTCTGATACTTATATTTCCATGAAGATTTTCATACAATATTTCCTCGTTCTGCACGTGCAAATAAACATTGAGTTTCTTGCACATATAATTCTTCTTCTCGGACAAACTAATCGAAAAAAATAATTGTTTAAATATTTTATAAGAAAACGTGAACAAAATCGCATTTAGACGATTTCAGTTTGGTCAATCATATAAATATTTCAGCGCATATACATGTACCAAAGCTTGCTGTGCCATATAAATTACACGATACAATTATAGTACTATTAACCCTTTGCATGCTGGGCAATTTGTCGTCTGCTAAAATGTCGTCTGCTGAATTTCTAAAATTAGCATTTTTTTCTGATTTTTTTCAAAGAATACTATCAGAATATCAGAATAGCAAACAGTTTGGATCCTGATGAGACGCCACTTTCTGTGGCGTCTCATCTGGATCCAAACTGTTTGCAAAGGCCTTTAAAATTCGGTTCCAGCACTGAAAGAGTTAGACATTATGTGAGTAACGAATGGCTATGCAGACACGGTACAACGGCATGCAATCCCGTGTATCTTCAGGCTCTTGAACGGCCCCGAATTCGTGAATGTATGCCACTGGAAATCATCAGCTTGTATGGGTTTTCGATGAGATAAATGTGTCAAACCGTCATCAGAGCAATCAGTTATCTTTCATGATATCGAGAAACATGCAAGTTTAATTTTTATAAACTGTTGAATAATTTCCGATAAAAGCCACTATTTTTAGATATATTAATTTTGTGTTATTTGATTTGAGCGTAAAATGATAGCATATAAAATCAAAGATCATTTCTTCTAGTAGATATACAAATTGACTTATTCGTTCATATTCCGAATTACCGCGAATATGTTTGATAAATAATCGGGAAATTATTAAAAATATAATTGTTTTTGGTAGTGCAATTGCGTGTATTCACATCCTAGAGTTATTTTATTGGAATAATACCAGTTACAAGCTTAGATATTCTAACTACGAAAAGGCGGTGTACGCAGCATTGCAAATTAAATGCTCGTATATCGTTTAGAACAAAGTAGTGCTCAATGCGGTATTTGAAAACTATGTTAAATTGGAATTCTTAACGGTAAAATGAAAACTTAGATAGTGTTTAAACAAGTCGTTAAATTATGAAATTGGGTTGAAACCACTTGTCAGGCGTTAATAATCAATCATCTTGAAGAATTCGAAATACTACACATATGGGCCTTTTCATTGAAGATAATTTTGAAGTTATCTTGGGACAGTTTCGAGCACAGTGGCATGATTTGAACGTGGTAGCGGACCACTAAACGATGTAGCATACAAAATATTCAACTTTTGAACCTTGAGATTTCAGAGCAGAATACTTAACACAAATATCCACTTTTAAAATTTATTTATCCGTGGTTGCCTACATTTATAGCGGAACGGTGTGATTTGAACAAAGTTAAAAAGGGGGTCGGCCAATAGTATTTCCGGTTAAGTTTCTTTAAAATCTGCTCAGTTGTTTAGGACGGATTACGAATGACACACGGCGGCGGACACTTTGTGTTGCGAACTAAAACGGACTCAACGGTAGGAATAAACATGAAGAGAAAGAAACAACGGAGATTAAAGTCACGTATAGAGAGACGATGAAATCATATAGAAGGAGGATGTAGTAGGAGAGAGCAGTAGAAGATGATGAGTAGATGAGGTAATGAACTAGATATTGGATTTTAGACGTGTGATAGACGAAATAAAGAGTAGCCAATAAAAAGTGTAATTAAATGAAATACAGGCTACCAAGTACTCGATAGCGGTTAGTTTGTATAACCATTATACTGTGTTAAAAATATCCGCGCACTGCGTTGAACAGCGCTTACGTCTCGCGTTGTTCTCTCCCGTTTTAACCGTTACTCATATAATTTGGATACAGTTCGAATTACTGAACACGAATGGTAATGAGATATGGAACTGAACTGTAGAGACATTTTTAATTTTATAATAGCATTATCGGATTGTATGATACAAATTTATAAAAAATAAAATGCATTGGCGTAAGCGTATTTCGTGTTTAAAAATAAAATTGATAACGTGTTGGTCATTGAAAGGAAAATTGAAAAATAAATAAGTTATATTAAATATAAAAATTAATATATTTTCTTAAAACTATACGTTTTTTTTTATTATTTAAATGTAAATTTATTACTAATTAAATTTAATACAAAATATATTTATATGTTTTATATTAAACGAAGATCAACAAAATTTGAAATATTATTAACCTCCGCTTTATGCCATTAACCGCAAGGTTAAAGTGCGCATAACGCACCGTTTTGTGAAAACCTGCTTTTATAATTCCTTTTGCTCAGACGTCAGAGATAAAAATCTATTATGTTGCCACAAGAGACAAAAAAGCTATTCAAATAACATAGATATTGCATCAATTAACTTAGCAATCGCTCTTTTCGCAGCATCATCATTTTCGAATTGGCGACTCAATAGGAAAACGTTCATGAAATCAGACCGTTAGAGCAAAAAGCAGAATGCCAGATAACAATCAGGCTGTATATGTTATAGTCAAGGGAAGAAATCCAGGAAACAGAAAAAAAGACGATCCGATTCTGGAGACAGTAACAGTGTTCATTGTTGTTGTCACATACGCAGTACCATGTTTTACGAGAAAACACGTTAGAAATCAAAGTTGTTTCGGAAAAAAAGAAATGTTTATATACTAAAACAAATAAGCATGAAAACAAACAACGAATAGATTGATCCCATGCACACGACACTTAATAACTTAGTCGAAGCCGTATATGTCTGGAAAAATTAAACGTAACGTGTTACCCATTAATTCAAAAAATATCGATAAGTGTTATTATCTTAATTTAAATTTAAACAATCTTGACGCTCTTCGTATGTGTTATTATAATCCGTTGCCTAATTGCCCTATTAAACACAAACCGACTCTCTTGTAATAATCAAACACTATCAAGTCAGTTGGTCCCTAAACAAATTGTGTTATAAACCGCGGGTGACAGACGCTTGTCATTCAGCAAATTTAAGAATACCACCATCACTTGTATTAGTATTAGTATTAGTATTAAACAGTGTTTTCATCATGTACGTCGTGAGTCGATCACGAAAAAAGCTTGTTTTTCATATTTCCACCAGACCATTATTTGGTCGTGTGATTCTTGCGTAGCATTTGGGCTATTCGGTTTCGTTGCTTAGACAATCAGAATCGCCAGTGTTAACGTCATCGGACAGATGTCTGCTATATTATGGAATATCGCATGTTATAGACAACAAACGTTCAGAAATTGAATCAAAGAACGTCTATATTTAATTTATGTTACGCTAGCTGGGGAAAAAGATTACAGTTTTTTTGTTCATTAAGAAAAAAATCATATAACATGTCGTTTTTGTGTATAACCGGCTAAATAATCATGCTCCTGCACCTGTTCCTGCTCCTGCTCCTGCACCTGCTCTTGCTCCTGCTCCTGCTCCTCTTCCTCCTCCCCCTCCCCCTCCTCCTCCCCCTCCNTTCTCCTCTTCTACCTTCTGTTCCTGCGCCTGCTCCTGCTCCTCCTGCTCCTGCTTCAGCTCCTCCTCCTCCTACTCCTCCTCCTCCTTCTTCTTCTTCTTCACCTCTTCTTCTTCCTTCTCCTCCTGCTCCTCCTCCTCCTTCTCCTCCTCCTACTTCTGCTTCTGCTCCTGCTCCACTCCTCCTACTCCTCCTCCTTCTCCTCCTCTTCCTCCTCTTCCCCCTTCTCCTCCTCCTCCTAATCAAATCCAATCATCGTCATCTTCTTCATCTCTTCATCATCATCATCATCAACAACAACAACAACAACA
This sequence comes from Dreissena rostriformis, assembly GCA_007657795.1. NCBI lineage: Eukaryota > Metazoa > Mollusca > Bivalvia > Myida > Dreissenidae > Dreissena > Dreissena rostriformis. The sequence continues at coordinate 237 of VMBQ01011305.1, read as the reverse complement.
ACCATATACTAAATAACGCACTTTGGTATTTAATACATGAGTAAGTAACGCCTTTTGTTGTTCAACACAATAGTAAGTAACGCACTTTGGTGTTAAGCAACTAAAATGGTTTGACAACCAGTCATGCCAACAGTACATACATGTGGTTCACTAATAACTTGATCGTTACTGCTGCGACTTATCAATGACCTTCTGGATAGCATGGAGAAACAGGAAGTTACCACCTTAATAGCCATC
>VMBQ01011304.1:0-17830 GCA_007657795.1 Dreissena rostriformis | reverse complement strand
CCCCCTCCCGCTGGTCAGTTTTGACCACGGGGTCACACATGAAACAGTCATTGAACAGTAAACACTAGGATGTAAAATGAGTCGTGTTCTGAGAAAACTGGGCATAATGCTTGTGCGTAAATTGTCATCCCAGATTAGCCTGTGCAGTCCGCACAGGCTAATCAGGGACGAAAATTTCCGCTCTTATGGAATTTTTTGTTTAAATGAAGTCTCTTCTAAGCAAAAATCCAATTTAGGCAGAAAGTTTCATCCCTGATAAGCCTGTGCGGACTGCACTGGCTTTTCTGGGACGACACTTTATGCACATGCATTATGCCCAGTTTTCTCAAAACATGACACAATTGACCAGGGCCTGTATTCACAAAGCTCCTTAGAGAAATCTTGAGGGAAATTCCTTAACTTTATAAAAATCCTTAAATCTCTGGCTATTTATTACATGTTAATATTTTTTAACCTTAAAATGTTTTGAAACAAATACTTATTAATAAAGTGGTCAATATTTTATTATTTTTTAACCAGAAAAGATTGGATATGACTAAGAAGATTTGATCTTAAATTTTGCCTTATAATAACTACGGTTAAGATTTCCCTTTAGTGCTTTATGAATACCGGCCCAGAAGATACTTTGCTAGTCAGAGTGCCCAAGTACTGGTTGATACTTAAAATGTTTGCAAAATACTTGCATTATTCAATCAATGTAATTCGAATCTTTGGAAAACTACTTTTGACTAAAAGAAGGCAAAGAAGTCTATATTAATTTAATTATAGTAAAATATAATCATAACATAAATATCTACACATATGTAGGGCTCAAAGGGGCGATTTTACAGGGTTTAACCAGGCTTGGAAACATTTAAAACACCAGTAATAGTCCAGTATCAAGCTTTATGCTGATTATAGTGTAAATTGTTGGACATACTGTTGTAAATATGTGTTATATTTAATATAATTAATAAGTTATTAATGATAACCTTGCGAATGTATATATTTGTGAAGAACAGACTTTGGTGCATTAGTGCTGTAATTCTTGTTTTTGAGATATTTAAAATTGTTGTGAACTGAAGTGATACATTTTTGTATATTAATCTGCATGTTTAAATGCTATAACACATTCATAGGATTTCATGTACGGTAAAAAGTTTTGTTTATTTTACTTTTGCTGCTTTCGTACAGTAACTTTATTTTGAATAAAATCAAAATTCATTTTTTGTAAGGTCTACTGCCCAATTCTAAGGTGTGTTAGTAAATATAATCAAAACCAATTTAACAAAATAATAAAGCAACCTCAGAGCTAACTAAGATAATATTTGGATTAAGTGTTGTTTTATGTGTAGAACTGGAACAATTGTAACTATTGTATGAAAAGAATTTGACCTCTTGCATACTTTTTGTTGTTAACAATGTTAAGGATAATTGTATCTTGCCTAGTATTCTTATGTAGAATGTTAACAATTAATAGAGCAGCCAATAAATTGAATATACTGCTAGTTTTAATTTATTTTTAAGCTGAAATGCATTAAAATAGTGTTATTGTTGTCTTCTGTTCTTAGTCACTTATCCACTACATGAAATGTTTTGTAGTGTATTACATATTTATCTAATGTTTTATTCATGTTTATACAGTTTATAAATCAATAAAGAGAATATATCACATTTCCTATGCACTTTAATGAAAGTTAATATATGCTAGTATTTGCAGAATATAAGACATAAAGGAGATATCCGTTACATATAACAATGTACACATTTTCAAATTGCACGATTGTGGATGTAGATATCAATGATACTACATCAGATAATATTATATGTGTCCTCACATGGCATATAATGTATTTAACATTGGTTTTTTCTTCACAATTGAAATGAATGGTATGTAAGTATTTATGCTATTGCGAGAGCTAACTATGCAGTATGCACAAAATGAATATTTACTCTGTTTCCTACTTACATGTTTATAACTTTTGTCTTTGTATTTATCAGTATTACATGTAGGGTCATTGCATATTCAATATATTGTGTCTTAATATTATTAATTTGTCAACGCTTTGTGAAACCATGGCATTTTCAAATTGTTTAATGTGTACTTTTTACCTCACCTGAGCAAAAAACCTTTTTGGGACTGAAGAAGCCGAAGTAATGACTCAATGCTGATGAAACTTGGTAAAAATGTTCATACAGAAAATATCTTGGCCGAGTCTTGGTCATAGCCTCCAAACACTAAGTTGCAATGTCAACACCATGTTTGAATCTGGGTCAAGTGGAGTCAAAAACAAGGTCACAAGGTCAAATGTTAGATATTTGGTGTTATCTTAAAGTCAGTTGAGCACTTTAAGGCCATCATTGCCCTCTTGTTTAAAATAATTACAGCTAGTTATATTTTGAAACCATTGTTTAATTTGTAAGTGTTTTATTATCTCAAATTTTAGAAAGAATAGTTTGTTATTATAATAAATTTCATAAATCTGTTTTGATAATTTCTGAACAACCTTTGAGATTTTTTATACTGTTGATGAAAAACTTGTTTCTGTATGTAAACGTTTATAGACTAGTCATGATATTGATTAATGGGCATGTAATGCTTACCCTTTCTTTATATGTTTATGATTGGGAATTCTCGTGTCCGGCTCATAACTTTTTCATACACCTAGCTGAACCATAAGGGCCCCATGAATACTTATATTGTGGGTTTGCTTGGTTGCCATCTCATTCAAAACATACATATCACTTATGTTTTTAACAGATGTTTGAAATAACTTAATTAATGATTGCAGTTTTGTACCACACAGTATTTAGCTTTCAATTAATATTTACCTGTATTAATAAATTTCTGTAATTTTTACAGTTTGTATGCGTTTGAATCATTTACCACTTGCCGTTTGATTTGTATAGCATTTCTTGAAAATGCAAAAAAAATATCATCAAATACGCAATTTTAAATTTTCCCGCGATACAACGAATAGCCACCTATCTTTATGTAGATCTCACGTATCTACATGTAAGAACGTACGGATGTGCTAAAAATAGCGCACAGATAAATGCGTCCTGAGCTGAGCGATACTTTCATTACTAGGTGAAAGGTTTAACGTTTTACTGCAACTGGTACAGTAAAGTTATTCTCAGTAATACACGTTATAAAATCGTTAAACTGTTGCTTAAAGGATATCACACTACGAAGGTAAGTTTTCAAATAATTGCTTTTATTACATTTTCTGTTAGATGTGTAAGAACAGGCTACATTTAAGCATTTCAGCACTTAAGGCCGCGATAAAGTCTACAAAAATGAACTGCCGGTAGAACAAAACATCTAGAACACAAATAAGCCGGTAGTGTCTTGAGTTTACTTTCGACCGTAAAAGTTTAGTGGTAATTGGATAACCAGCTGTCGAGAATGCATCAGTATTAAACGCTCGTATATATCTACTTGATTTGTACTTCATAACACCGAAATAAATGAACGTATGCACTTTAGTACCGTAAATATCATGACGATTCAACCAAGCTCTTTAATCGATTAAGCCGCACGTGCTGCCACATGCAGACTAGGACTTAAAACCTTCATCATTAGTTCATGTTCACAGGCGCTCGATGGCAATGACTCAATCATTCGACTATCCGTTGTGACTTTTTTTTAATGCAGCTGCAGCCGTGATTTTTATAAACCTGTTAATTATAACGCATACACATACTAAATCAATAAAAATCTTCCGACAAAACGTCTTCTAAAAAAAAGATAGTTCGACTATGTATATAATTATAAACTATATACATAGTCGAACTATCTTTTTTTTTTGAAGACAAGCGGATTTCTTTATGATTTTGAAGTGTCGATGATTTATAACTTCGTAACGGATTTATATTGAAAGTTATTTATGCTTTTGCCTGTTTAAAAAATAAAATATGACCCACCACAGTCGATTAAGTTATATGAACATACGTGCGTGCAGTCTTCTTTTGATTGGTTAGAACATTGATTTTACTTGTTCTTTTCTCCGAAAGTTCTTAATCAGATATATCTCGTAACATGTGTATGAATTGATGAGTGTTTGTACATCAATAAGATGATCATTATTTTTTTGCATATGAGCCTCGCTCTTGGAAAACGGGGTTAAATGCATGTGCGTAAAATGTCGAACCAGATTAGACTGTGCAGTCCGCACAGGCTAATCAGGGACGACATTTTCCACCTTAACTTGATTCTCGCTAAGAAGAGACTTCCTTTGAACAAACAAAATACAAATAAAAAACGAAAAGTGTCGTCCCTGATTAGTCTGTGCGAACTGCACAGGCTAATCTGGGTCGACACTTAGCGCACATGCATTAAGCCCCGTTTTCCCAGAGCGAGACTTATACATATCTAAGAAGATTTTATATAAGGCTTAGCTATACCGGTAAGTCTAACATTGTAAAATCTCTCATTCTCAGACCCCGGTCCGCTATTCCGCCTATATGCGTTAATAAGATGGCAATGCAATCATGGACAATTAGCTGTCGTGATGGAGATCTATAAATTGAATCCAGAAAATTGCCACAAGTTCATTTTCCCAGTGAATAAATCCCTATGGCGTGCGATTTGCGCGGATAATATTGAGCGAGATGTCAATTCGTATATAGGAAATATCAATTTCCTCTGTCTGTTACTCGTGCGTGGCGTGAATGTATAGGCAACATAGAGATTCTCGATTGATAGGAAGAAGCCTATGTATTTGTATGAGATATGTTTGACTGTTAGTGTAATTTGCTTATATAACTTAAAGTAATTGACTTTGTGTTGTGCTAAATGGTGTTGGAAGACAAAGTTATAACAAACATTTAAGTAAAATCATTTACATGTACACTTCTTTCTGTGAGTATCAATACTACACTAACGTTTGAAGTTATGACTCAGACAACGTGCAAAAAGGATTTAAAAGTGTCGTTATTTTAGACAGGCATACGACAGGAATAAAGACAAGAGCTTTAATGACATTTAAATGTGTTGGTGAAAGAAACATTTAAATCCGCAGCAACACCAGTTTCCAATTCTAATATTTTACAGGTTTGTGATTAGATTCAACGAATTTAAAGCATATTACTACACACGCTTGATGACTGTAGGCAACATGTCGAGCCCGTTGTCAAGAATGCCATTTTCTCTAAACATTAGTGTGACCTTGACCTTTGAAAACGCCCAGCGACAATACACGCACTATGCATAATGACCGAACGCTTGAATTGTTGCCGTCCGTTTATAATCATTTAATTATATACTCAACTGACCAGTCAATATATGTCAAATTAAGGATATAGGCTAATAGTTCATTGGTAAAATATCACAAAAATATCACACGGTTAAATAATCCATTAATGTTACTTCAAAGATCGAACTATTGGACCATCAAAGAGAAAGGTATAGCGATCTATGTTTTATTTTTTTACGCGTAGTTTTTCAATTCTGAACGGACATTTACTTAAACAATTATTATCTCGTCTTTTGAAACCTCCCAGGCGAGCGGAAGTTCCCGTATTAAGACCGAAGTATGCCGGTTAAGCACATCGACGACGGTTCCGGTGAGACGTTGCGCGTGCTCGAAGTTGACGGATTCCTTGCGCCGACGTTCGATTTGGTACGTACATGGGCGTTTTTTTTTCGAAAGTTTGAATTTTATTAAATACATGTATGTTGTTTATTGGTCAATTTGGAGTAGTCATGCATAGCATTTTAACCACGAAGGCTCGAACCCTAGTGGTTTAATGTCCACGAATCAGAACGACAAAGACTTGTGTTTAGAACGATAATGTGAACATTATTTCGTTTGTTAAAATGATCGAATGAAGTTTTGTGTTTTCGAATTTAAGCTCGAGTTAATTAATTCATTTATTTTGCCGTGGCGTAGTGGATATGGTGCCCGCCTAGCGACCAGGAGGTCACGGGTTCTTTCCCCACGGTGAAAGCGTTATTTAGATCCAAGAAACGGACTCGAAAACGTTTCTTTAAGCTTTCGATGCAATCGAGCTAAAATAAATAAGCTCAAACTAAGTGAAGTTTAACATGAGAAAAGTATAGTTCAATTATGTCAATATATATAACCAAGCATAAAAGGATACATATGTATTAAACGTGTTGTAAATTATGAGCTGAAATTTCTTTGCATTTAAATCGGGTGAAATAACACCAGTTTTGGCAATGGTTCTTCTGAACGGATCCTGATAGATAAGGGAAAAAACTGGCATATTTACAGTTCATGTTTAAGGAGTACAAGAAATGATGTTTGCTTTTTTTTTTACTATGATTTATTTCAAAACAGTTTAACATTTTGTATTATTTTTTCTGAACTCATTATGAATTTATGTTACGGCATTCTTTGACCGGGCACTGGTTTTATCATTTTAAGTTTATGTTCCTGAAACTTTTATCAACAGATGCTCATTGAAGAGTATAGATTACAAAAACAACAACTAATTATTCGGTCTTGGGTACCTGTATTTACATTTGGAAGTTCGTCAGAAAATGTTTGCACTGGTACAGTGTTTACAGAGTCAATATTAAATTGTTAAGTTATTTGATATCAATAATCTTGTTGTGTGAACCAGAAAAGGTTTCACATTTTCAACGGAATTCCCTATATAAAATCTATTTCTTGACTCGTCTAGTTTTTCGACTCCTTTATAACGTGATAAGCTTAGGTGTTCCAGAATCGACAAGAGGAAGAATTCAGAAGCATTCCCAACTGGGCCCTCAAGCCAGACGACGTATTAATTTGTGCCTACCCGAAAGCAGGTACTATGGTCTTTTTGCTATTTCATTCACAAAAAATAACCGTATTTAAAACAATGGTTTTAAGACTCTTTTCAAGAATTAAGTTGTGTTTCTCAACTATTTCAACATGATACCAGCTCAATGCAGATTTTGAACACACATGTTTCGTTTTGAACTTTGATAAAACAATTAAAGACGTATGACATGTGAAAATGCAGTCCGCACAGATAAATCAGGGACGACACTTTCCGCTGTTATGGTATTTTTTGTTTTGTTTGAAGAAGTCTCTTCATAGAGAAAATCCAGTTTAGGCGGAAAATGTCGTCCCTGATTAGCTTTTGCGGACGGTATAGGCTAATCTGGGAAGATACTTTACGCGCATGCATTTAACCCAGTTTTCCCAGAGCGAGGCTCATATATAACATCCATATTATACATACAGATAGGCGATCCTGTAATTTAATGAACATACAAGTCATTATACTTTAATAACTATGCGTATATTAATCATAATAAACTTTAATTATTCAGGTACCCACTGGCTATGGGAAGTGTCGTCCATGTTGGTTAACCAGTCTGCCGATAGAGTTAAGTTGATAAAAGGTAACCAGCTGCTGCTGACTCGTTCATGAGAAATGCTCGAACCGTCACGTTATATACTGTACTGATCACAATATGGAGACCACATCCGCAACATTCGTGGCACCAATGCCATTTTGTTAATTTATTATTATTATTATTGTTATTATTATTATAATTATTTTTATTAGTATTATTATTATTATTTATGAAGTGCGATTATTCTTTCAAATTCATTCGTTTTTGCTGTGTCAATGCTTTTCTTTGCGAGTCATCGGTTTAGCAACAACACCAAAGCCCAAATGTATACAGTGATTACAGTCTAACAAGATGTTAAGAATAAGAATTCGAGTTTCAAGGGGTTTGCTTCAGAGTATGTGCACGATTTATGTAAGGAAGTTTTATTTAATAAAACTTTAGATTTAAATCTTCCCACTATTCATGTCTTCTTCGTAAAATGTCATTCATTGATTGATAGATTTCAAGATGTTACAAATTGTCGACTTAGATAAATTAAAATCGCAAGGCAAGTAAGATATCAGCTGATAAAAAGCGTCCCCAAAATACGTCAGAGATTAGGTTCATTAAAAAGGCAGAACATTTTCAACAGTTAATACAGCGTCGTGATAAAACTGGTGTAAAGGTGTCTAAAACTATGAGCCAAGTTTCCAGTTGTTATTACAATGTCGAAAATACAATAGTTTAAGAGACGATGTTCATTTAACAAAGGGGCGCTCTTTTATTCCATTGTTTACATATCTAAATTAAATACATTGAATAACGAATTCCCAAAATGTAAAAAAAATCAGCGAACAAGTCCCTTTAAAAATTTCAGTATTTTTTTTTTACTTTCGTACTTATAGCGTCAAAATGTAATCGTTATATTCATTTAAAAAGCCGTTTAATATTGAGCTGTTATTTCAGCTTTCATTTATAAAATGAGGCTCGTTTTAGGTGCATACAAATTATTACAGCGTCCCAAATAAATAAATTGAGCCTCGTTGTGGGAAAATTGGGCTTTATGATTGTGCGTTAAGTGTCGTCCCAGATTAGCCTTTGCAGTCCGAACAGGCTAATCAGGGACAACACTTTACGCATGCACTGGCTTTTCGTTAAGAAGAAACCTGTAAACGAAAAATTCCATAAAGTGTCGTCCCTTATTAGCCTGTACGGACTGCACAGGCTAATCTGGGACGACTTTTTACGCACATGCATTATGTCCCGTTTTCCTAAAACGATGCTTCATTTGTTTCAGAGACAGCCATGCTAGAGGCTCTAACGGGGGAGCAGTTCAGGAACGTCCCGTCTCCCCGGGTCCTGAACACGCACATACCCCTCCGTCTGATGCCGAAGGACACTTTATCCAACAAAACCAAGATCGTGTTCGTCCAAAGGAACCCTAAGGACATTTGCGTGTCGTATTTCAATCACCATAGCAAAATCGTCGAGTATGATTTCAACGGAAAGTTTGAGAACTACATCAACCGATTTCTGAAAGGACTAGGTACTCCTTTTCTTCCATGCTTATTGTTAGCTTAGTGCAGTATTTAATTCGACTGTTACAACAGTTTTACTGTAATTGGTGTACCCGTGCACATTAAGGTCTCACTGACCACCGTGTACTGGTCTTTTTGAATCATTATTATTTCTTTGGCGAATACCCGGGCAGCCAGGGTAAATTTGACCAAACTTTGACTCAAAGTTAAATATTTTTCCCTGAAAGGTCACATGGGCAGGTCTTCACATAATGTTGTCGTGAAGACTCAGCGATGACCTGTAAATAAATTCTGAATAACACACACACAGTGTAACTGTAATAACATTTCGGTATAATTATTCGAAAATCTACTTTAATTGTATTGATTTTGTTCTTGTTCTGTATACGCGATATATATAAATATATATACATTCGTATTCTTTTAAAATATGTTGTTTCTGTTCCTGTATATTCAGCCATGCACCAATAAGCTGTAATGATTTTACATTCTGAATAGACATACTTTCTACACCAGTGAACAGTTTAACGGAATGTATATAAACCTTTAAAACAAAATAAAGGCAAGATGGTTCAGAGTATTAGATATTTCATAAGTACTAGTAACTGACCAATTCCAGCAAGGCACATTTCCTTAAAATCTGTTCTGGAATCATTTTGTAAAGAAAACACTAAACTTGTGTTATACTTTTGATCAAATTAATGAAACACATCTTATATACAGTAACACTAATAAACACTAACATACTGTTTCAGAGTGAATATTCACACAATTATTGACATTTTCATAACACATATAGCTATTTTTGCTCAATGTAAACCATTATTTCATTTACTGAGCAACATCTTTACTTTACTTTTTACACCAGAAATATCATTTATACGTGCTATATTTTTTATAAATGAATTTACTTAACTCAAGTATATTAACAAATTTTGTCATAAATTCCATACAGGTGTGGTTTAAAGAAGGATAAAACACTTGGTTCTGAGTGTTAGTTACTGCGTTGACTTCAAGTCAACAACATGCATGGTATTGCTAGACTAGTTTGACATATATGCTGTCTCAATTACAGTTAACACTGTATATACATATAATTAATGCCATATTTAACTACGTCATTTTGTAGTTGACTATGGCTCGTGGTTCGACTACACTCTTGGTTGGGATAAAATCTTTCGTGACAACCCCGATCACCCATTTCACATCATGAGCTATGAAGAAATGAAATCGGTGAGTTAATCTATTCATTTAATAGGCATACATGTAAACCTAAAAAATCTTAAATTAACATACATTCGACAAAATATAAGCCAGTTACATAGGGCTTTACTGAAATGATAAGTTTGCCATTTAAAGTGTGTGGTCTTTAAATTATGTGTGTATGTATTTGGAGATATTCTCAAATACGCTTAAAATAAAATTGAGCTAACCGACTAGCACATACAATTAAATGTAAACTGAATTATTTTAACGTATAGATTTTTTTTTGATTTTTTTTTAGGACCCAATCTCCGAGATAGGTCGCCTTAGCGATTTCTTGGGGCTAAAATCGTCCCCGGAGCTGATAGCCGAAGTCGCCGAAAAATGTGATTTTAGTGCCATGAAGAAGGAAAAGGACCCAATGGAAAACAAGAATGACTGGAAAGACGCGAAGCCTGGAATGTACCGGAAAGGTGAAATTGTATTGGAATTAATATCTTTTGAGAATGTAATATCAAAACCTGTGTCGCGGAAAATGTTTTCTTTTCTGTACAGGTAAACATTTCTTAAAAACACTGTTTCATCATTTTTTAAACAATTTTGATTCCAATTATAATCACTAATTTGTTTAACCTCGAATCATTATTCATTGTTTTGTGTTTAAAATGCAATTAACGTCACCATGTTTGTAAATATACTACTGTGGAAAGGAACCCTACTAGCTTAGCTAACGTTCCACTCCTATAAACTTAATATGTTTGTTACTTATTTTGTAAACACATTCTGCAATAAATATGTTTAAACCAAACCAAACATTAAGCTATACGATTCTAGGCAGGGTCCAATTCAAAACGTTATTATAAAGTACATGCNGTTTTTTAGGGTATATAATGAAAGTAAAAAAAAATCAAAAAAATCAGATCTCATGGTTTTGGGTAAAATTTCTATGAGAGGGAAAAAAAACTTTTAGTGGAAAGGGCCAAAATTTAAAAAAAAAAACACACACACAAAAGAAAACAACTCAATCCCTACCCTACCTAGCTTTTTTGAGACTGTTGCCCTAAACACAGAAATTATTTTGTTTGGCCTCGGTTAAACTGTATTGTTCGACACAGATTTATTGCCCATTGTAATAAGAACATGCAGCTGCATGCTAACATGTTCTACATCGCTATAATTAAACATTTTGTCTGTTTTTAAGTGAAGTACATTTTAAATAGCAAATACTATCAGTTGAAGTAAAAAAATATCAAAAACGCAATAGTGAACATGATCGAATTTAGCAAAAAGGATCGAAAACTCAACCTGAAAAATGAGGTCGGCAAATAAATTGTGTCAAATGGGATAGTGGAAACAATCATATTTTTAACTCCTAAATACTAGTATTAAGAAAAAGGCCATTATGAGAATATAATATACATGTAGTTTTATGTTCTTTTATGTCTTCCGCTTCGCTTTGGTGCTAATGATTATGGAAAAGTCTTTCCTTCCGAAGTCATTATGATTTAACATTTGTATGTCTCGTTGTTGGCTGTGATGACTGTGTCGATTGTGTTCTTTAACCCATTTATGCCTAGTGGACTCTCCCATCCTTCAAAATTGGATCAATTTATTTCCAAAATTAGGGATGTCTAGTATATTAACTTCTATATTTAGAATATTTCTTACAGAAATTCCTTTAAGCAAACAGCACAGACCCTGATGAGACGCCGCATCATGCGGCGTCTCATCTGGGTCTACGCTGTTTGCCAAGGCCTTTTTTCTAGACGCTAGGCATAAATGGGTTTAACATGTCATATACATACTTTTTATAAATGAACTGATTTAAAAAGAAATATAATAATATCCAAATATATGTGAGTTGAGTTGGTTTAAACATATTTATTCCAGAATGTGTTTAGTTTACAAGATAAGTTACAAAAATCTTAAGTTTATGGGATTGGAACGTTAGCTAAGCTTATCTGTGTTTAGTTAACATCAACAATGCATAAAATACTTGTATGTAGAATATGTGCAAAGAAATGTATATTGGGAATACCGTTTGAGAAAACCGATTGCTAACATAAAATGTACTCAACATATGGAAAAGTAGCTTGGTAGTGGGCGTAAATAATGGTACGTCCAAAGCATGTAAATTATATGCAAATGAATGTTCCCTGTAAAGAACATGTGAGACAACCGACTGCTGTTCTTATATAAAAGACAGATGCCCTACTTTTTAACAGATGTTAGAAATAACTTAATTAGTTAATGATTGCAGTTGTGTACCACACGAGTATTAAGTTTTGAATTAATATTTTCCTAAATTAATAAATTTCTTAAATTTCAACAATGTGTATGCGTTTGAATCATTTACCACTTGCCGTTTTATTTGTAAAGCATTTATAGAAAATGCAAAACCATATCTGCAAACACGCCATTTTAAATTTTCCCGCGATAGAACGAATAGCCGCCAATCTTTATGTAGATCTCCACGTATCTACATGTGAGAACGTACGTCTGTGCTAAAAATAGCGCACAGATAAATGCGTCCTGAGCTCAGCGATACTAAATTTCATTAATAGGTGAAAGATTTAACGTTTAACTGGAACAGTAAAGTTATTCTCAATCATAATTGTTAAACTGTTGCTTAAAGGATATTAAACTACGAAGGTAAGTTTGCAAATAATTGCTTTTATTTTAGACACTTTCTCTTAGATGTGTAAGAACAGGCTACATTTCAGCATTTCGGAACATTACGGCCAATTAAGTCTACAAAATGAACTACCGGTAGAACAAAACATCTAGAACACTTATAAGCCGGTAGTTAAGTAGCTTAAGTTAACTTTTGACCGTAAAGTTTAGTGGTTATTAGATAACCAGCTCTTCGAGAATTCATCATAATTAAACGCTCTACTTGACTTGTACTTCATAACACCGAAATAAATAAAGAATGCACTTTGCTACCGTAAATATCATGACGATTAAACCCAACCTTCGCGCAGTGATTTGACGGGAACCAGCATAGCTGGATCAAATGTTGTATGTGAGAGCAAGGAACGACAACTCTGCATGGAGATTGGATTAAACCAAGCGTCTGCTCTTTAATCGATTAAGCCGCACGTGCTGTCACATGCAGACTAGGACTTAAAACCTTCATCATTAGTTCATGTTGCTTGTTTATTGGTTGGGATTACGAATTGATCATAAGGCCAACAATGTTGAATGAAGGTCTCTTAGTGAATTTAGCAAAATAGATCGAACATTTAGTCTGGATGTCGCCCAAAGGTTAGGGTCTGCACCAAAAATTAGGATCGGTCGGATTATTGGGGAAAACACGTTTACGTTTTATGTGTAATAGAGTTTTTTTCAATTTTATATTGAGATATTGTATCATCTGACTTAACTCGTAAATTCCATGCGATTCTTAAGTATTAGATTGTTATGTACATAGTTACGAACATGATTGCGATTAAGACTTTATTGCCTCTTTCGGTAATGTAATTCATCTTTTGAGCACGATCGGAACTTAAAAGCGGATTTCTATTTGGTTTTGAAGTGTCGATGATTTATAACTTCGTAACGGATTTATATTGGAAGTTGTTTATGCTGTTGCCTGTAAAAAAATAAAATATTACCCACTACAGTCGATTAAGTTATATGAACATACGTGCTTGCAGTCTTCTTTTGATTGGTTATAACATTGATTTTACTTTTTCTTTTCTCCGAAAGTACTTGATCAGGTATATCTCGTAACATGTGTATGAATTGATGAGTGTTTGTACATCAATAAGATGATCATTACTTGTTTGCATATGAGCCTCGCTCTTGGAAAAACGGGGTTAAATGCATGTGCGTAAAATGTCGAACCAGATTAGCCTGTGCAGTCCGCACAGGCTGATCATTGACGACTTTTTCCACCTAAACTGGAGTCTCTCTGCGAAGAGACTTCTTTATACAAAAAATACAATATAAAAGGAAATTGTCTTCCCTGATTGGCCTGTGCGGACTGCACAGGCTAATCTGGATAGACACTTAACGCACGTGCATTAAGCCCCATTTTCCCAGAGCGAGGCTCATACATATCTTAGAAGATTTTATATAACGCTTTAGCTATACCGGTCTCTCTAACATTGTTAAATATCTCTCAGAACCGTGTCCGCTATTCCGTCTATATGCGTCAATGAGATTGCCATGCAATGATGGAGAATTAGCTGTCGTGATGGAGAGCTCTAAATTGAATCCAGAAAATTGCCACTAGTTCATTTTCTCAGTGAATAAATCCCAAGGGCGTGCGATTTGCGCGGATAATATTGAGCGAGATGTCAATTCGTATATAGGAAATATCAATTTTTTTCTCAGTCTGTTACTCCATGTACTCGTGCGTGGCGTGAATGTATCAGCTTAGGCAGCATATACTCAATTGATAGGAAGAAGCCTACGTTTTTGTTTGAGATATGTTTGACTGTTAGAGTACATGTAATTTGCTTATATAACTTTGTGTTGTGTTAATTGGTATTGGAAGTTAAAGTTACAGGAAAAAACTAGAGTAAAATCGTTTGCATGTACACTTATATCTGTAAGTATCAGTTCTAAATACACGTTTGAAGGTAAGATTGAACCAAGTTGAAAAAAGGATTTAAATAGTGCCGTTATTTCAGACAGGAATACGACAGGAAAGAAAGACACGGAGCTTCAGTGACATTAGATGTGTTGGTGACAGAAGCATTTAAATCAGCAGCAACGTCAGTGTCAAATTCTAACATTTAACAGGTTTGTGTTGAGATTCAACGAATTTTAAGCATACTACTACTCAAGCTAGATGCGTGGCGGCAACATCTCGAGCCTGTTTTCAACAATGCCATTTGCTCTAAAAATTAGTTTGACCTTGATCTTTGAAAACGACCACCGACAATACACTCACTATGCATAATGACCGAACGCTTGAATTGTTGCCGTC
Source organism: Dreissena rostriformis (assembly GCA_007657795.1). Taxonomy (NCBI): domain Eukaryota; kingdom Metazoa; phylum Mollusca; class Bivalvia; order Myida; family Dreissenidae; genus Dreissena; species Dreissena rostriformis. The sequence continues at coordinate 2,877 of VMBQ01011304.1, read as the reverse complement.
CGTTTGTAATCATTTAATTATAAACTCAACTCACCAGTCAACATATGTCAAAATAAGGATATAGGCTAATAGTTCATTGGGAAAATATCACAAAAATGTCACACGGTTAAATAATCCATTCATTTTACTTCAAAGTTCAAACTCTTGGACCATCAAAGAGAAAGGTAAAGCGATCTATGTTTTATTTTTTACGCGTCGTTTTTCAATGCTAAACGGACATTTACTTAAACAATTACTGTCTCGTCTTTTGAAACCTTACAGGCGAGCGGAAGTTCCCGTATTAAGACCGAAGTATGCCGGTTAAGCACATCGACGACGGTTCCGGTGAGACGTTGCGCGTGCTCGAAGTTGACGGATTCCTTGCGCCGACGTCCGATTTGGTACGTACATGGGCGGTGTTTTTCAAAAGTTTGATTTTTTTTTATTAAATAAATGTTATAAATGTACATGTATGTTGTTTATTGATCAAGTTGGGGTTGTCATGCGTAGCACTTTAACCACGAAGGCTCGAACCCTAGTAGTTTAATGTCAACGAATCAGAACGACAAAGAGTTGTGTTTAGACCGATAATGTGACAATTATTTCGTTTTAAAATGATTTAATCCACATTTGCTAATGCGAATGAGAAATCTGAGAATATTTTTCTTCATTTGTCTTGTTATTTGTCTTTAAGTCAAGCGAATGTTCACGTTCGAAAATTGCATTCAAGTAAGTCCTCGATTTTCAACAATGATTCTCGGTATTAATGTTGTCAATTATGAGTCGACATTTCTGTACATTTCAATTGAGTGACAATACACCATATTTATCATTTGGGGCAATGGTTCTTTTGAACAGAACAGTTCTTAAGAACTGGCATAAGTGCAGTCCATGTTTTAGCGGTACACGAAAATATGTTTGCTTAAACATGACTACATGTATATCATTTAGTTATCAACCGTTTAACATTATGTTTGAATTCTTCATACATCAATATGAATTTATGTTACGACATTCTTCGACTGGGCACAGGATTTTATCAATTGCATTTGTTACTTATGTTAACTCTTACTTTTATCAACTGGTACTCACGGAAGACTTTTTATTTTATAACATATTAAACAAAATAGAATAGTCAAATTTTTCGGTCTTGGTTACATGATTTTTACATTTGGAAGTTGTTCAGAAAATGTTTTGCACTGGCGCGATGTTTGTAGAGTCAATATTACATTGTTTAGTTATTTGATATCAATAATTTTTAATACATTATTTAAGCATTATGAAGAAAATTAGTCGTATAACATTCTTAGGTTTTCAAGACTAGACAAGAGGAAGAATTCAGAAACATTCCCAACTGGGCCCTAAAGCCAGACGACGTATTAATTTGTGCCTACCCAAAAGCAGGTACGATGGTCTTTGCTATTTCAATCACAAAAAAGAACTGTATTTTGAAACGCTTGTTTAAAAACTGTTTGCGGAAGCCAGCGGCCTTTAGAAGCGACATTTTCCAGAATTGTAACCGTGCGAACGTTTTCTCCTACGATGGACACAAACCAGTTTGCATAGATTTATCAGGGACGATACGTACCGCATTTATACTATTTTTCGTTTAAAAGAAGTCTCTTCTTAGCGAAAATCTAGTTTAGACCAAAAGTATCGTTCCTGTTTAGCCTCGGAGGACAACACATGCTAATTTGGGAAGATACTTTACGCAAATGTATTTAGCCCCGTTCTCCCAGAGCGAGGCTCATATAATATCCATATTGTACGTACAGATAGGCGTTCCCGTTATGTGATGTACATACAAATCATTATACCTAAATAATTACGCGTATATTTATCATCACAAACATCCGTCACTTTTCAGGTACCCACTGGCTATGGGAAGTGTCGTCCATGTTGGTTAANTTATTATTATTATTATTATTATTATTATTATTATTATTATTATTATTATTATTATTATTATTATTATTATTATTATTATCATTATTATTATTATTATTATTATTATTATTATAATTATTATTATTATTATTGTTTAACTCCTATATATATATATATTAAGACTACTACACCTGTGCAGTCCGCAGAGGCTAATCAGGGACAACACTTTACGCATACACTGGATTTTTGTTTAGAAGAGACACCCTGTCAACGAAAAATTCCATACAAGCGGAAAATCTCTTCTTCCCATTAAGTGCAGGGCTCCTCTGGAGTATCGACGCACTTTGACTTTACAAGGAGTCCTGGGCCCTGGGAAAAAACCAGTACTTGATGTATTTTTGGGGGAGATGTAAAGAACGCTCCCACAGCGGGATCGAACACGTGACCTCACGATCGCTAGGCGGACACTATATCCGCTACACCACGGCGAGCACAGACTAATCTGGGAGACACTTTACGCACGTGCATTAAGCCCAGTTTTCCCAAAACGAGACTCAATTTGTTTCAGAGACAGCCATGCTAGAGGCTCTAACGGAAGAGCAGTTCAGGAACGTCCCATCCCCTCGGGTCCTTAACACCCACATACCCCTCCGCCTGATGCCGAAGGACACTTTATCCAACAAAACCAAGATCGTGTTCGTCCAAAGGAACCCTAAGGACATCTGCGTCTCATTTTTCAATCACCATAGCAAACTAATCGAGTATGAATACAACGGCAAGTTTGAGAACTACGTCAACCGGTTTATAAAAGGACTAGGTACTCCTTTTCTTCCCTGCTAATTGTTTTCTTAGTGCAGTATTTGATTGGACGTCTACACTTAAAAAAAATGTTGGTATAATGTATCGTAAATCTACTGTAATTGTATTGATTTTGTTGTTGTACTGTATTATATATATATATATATATAAACGTACTGGTTTTACCCAGGAAACGGACTCGAGAGCGTTTCA
>VMBQ01011303.1:0-22105 GCA_007657795.1 Dreissena rostriformis | reverse complement strand
CGTCAGTGCCGTTCGCGCTCGTATTAAGTATACGTAGCTCCGCCTCACGAGCTTTCACTTGCGTATCGACGACCTCGGCGGTAAAAAGCGCGATTATCGAGACCGTCCCGAACGCCATGTGCTGGCAGGTGCCGAAGATCGTGTAGAAGAGCACGGGGAAGAATGACGTGTAGAGGCCCTGCACGGGGGACAGTGATGCCATTAGGCCGTAAGCGAGGCCCTGTGGGAAGTGCATACACGCGACGGAAATTCCGCTCATTACATCACCTGTAACAGTACATTTGTTTACATTTACTGAATACCGTTAGGGCCATCGTGGTTACACATTTAAATCCAGAGGGCGACAATGCGATAGTGCGATAGTACGATGGCGACAATGCGATGGTACGATGGCGAAATGCGATAGTACGATGGCGACAATGCGATAGTACGATCGCGACAATGCGACAACGCGATAGTTCGATGACGACAATGCGATAGTACGATGGCGACAATGCGACAACGCGATAGTACGATGGCGACAATGCGATTGTCATATCGTACTGTCGCCATCGTATATCGCATTGTCGCCATCGTATTATCGCATTGTCGCCATCGTACTATCGCACTGTCGCCATCGTATTACTATCGCACTGTCGCCATCGTATTGTCGCATTGTCGTCATCGTATTATCGCATTGTCGCCATCGTATTATCGTACTGTCGCCATCGTTTTGTCGCACTGTCGTCATCGTATTATCGCATTGTCGCCATCGTACTATCGCGTTGTCGCATTTTCGCCATCGTACTATCGCATTGTCACCATCGTACTATCGCGTTGTCGCATTGTCGCCATCGTACTATCGCAATGTCGCCATCGTACTATCGCAATGTCGCCCTCTGGATTTTAATGTCTTACCACGATGGCCATAACGGTATTCCGTATTACATTAGTTCAAGAACTCATATAAGCACTCAGCTGATCATTTATGTTGCCTTACAGACACTGAAATATGGAGTTTTCTTGACGCTTAGCACTACTAGCGTAAGGCATTATACGTTTTCGATAACATTATACGTTGCTTATACTTTATCTTCATAATTGAAAATATGATAATTTACAGAAATCAAAGGCACCGAATTTTGACCATGTTCGTTTATGTCACATTATCCGTTACATGAAGGCGCTGATTGTTGTAAGGAAAACGCACTTATAAAAAAGTTATTGGAAGGAATGTTGGTCAGCCATTTTTAAAGCATAATTTATCGCAGACTTTAAAGTTATACAATATAAATATGCAAACCACGTAACGCCTTAATGTGCATCAACAATTGGCAGATTATAAGAGAATTATGACGAAACGTTCAACACTGAAATCCTACGGCGATATTTTGGCCCGAATTATATAGATTGGTAAAGGTTTAACTTTGAAGGCTTAATTTTTTCAGCGATTAATCCTCACATAATAGTTTAAAGTTGAAGGCGGTTTCTTATCATCTTGAAATGCTTCAATAGTTCATAGCAAGTTTTGCGAACATTTAAACGCATACATATCATTATAATTGTGATGATAAGGAGGGGAAAGAGGCGATGTTGTTGTCGATAATTTAGACTTACTATAGTAGCGTCAGCACCGCAGCAAATTTTATTTTATTTTAACTTCAGTAAATGCAAGATTATGTTCGTTCTCATTTGATTGTCATAGCACGCAATACAAATACTGTTCATTTTCTGATAAAAAAGGCGAGTATTTTGATATAAAGTCTACGTGCATTTATATGTAAATACACATATTGGTAACTTGACATATACTCAAGTAAAACGGAACCTTGATTGGTATGTGTACTTTAAGACTCTAAGTTATAAAGGTTGTACTTTTGCACTTACCTAACAACTTTGCCAAAGAATATTCTCTCAACACAGATATAACCGGAATTAGGGAGCACACCAGTCTGAATCCCAATTGTTTGCTGCATTTCAGTGACGCCAGCAGCCGTTTCCATCTACTGGGTCTCGCTCCCTCGGGCGCACATACGTACATGGCCTCGATGTCTTCCTGTGTATACAGGTCACGTGACACCTGCACCGACAGTCTTTCTGTCTGCACCTCTGCGTGCTGTTGCCCGGCCAGGGAGACATGACTGAACTTCTGGACGTTCTTGACCGGGAACAACTCTAGACTTGGAGAGACTGTAGAGAGACATAGCATTGCTTAGAACCCTAAACTATGTATATAAATTTTAATCAGTGACTCTTTTTTATCCGTTATGCAAGATAAACAAAGGCACAGGCATGTCATTAAGTTGTTCATATTTGTTTTCCTTGCATATTCGATTGAATATGTAGCATAATTAGAAACCTTTTTACCTAAGCTCTTTCAAAAGGTAATCTAAGATGGCAATTGCAGTTAACAAAAAGCTTAAAATAGTGAGTGGATCATAAATGCAAATTCCAGTTTAAGGTAATACTGCTTTATTATTTAATGAAACGACCTTTAATTGATAAGACTATCGTTCGAGTAAACTTAAAAAATGGGCAAGAATTGGTGGACCTCGCTAGATCGTAAAAACCCCGAGAGCAATATTGACGTACAACATAACCATCACCAAGGTAGATTTCATGCATTTATTTCAAGAGTTTTTCATTGCATATGTCGTGCGATCTTAATACCACACGTATATTGTGATAATTTGTTGGTTATGTACCGTTTTTGCACCGAAAATTGGACTCGAGCGGTAAATGGCTCCAGTGTTTAAATTCATTAAACAATACCGGTATTCAAATCATACGGAAAAGTGACCATATTTCATTCGAATTAAAGTAATATTACAACTTCCACATATGTTATTACAAATGTATATACATACATCAAGAACAACTATTCAACGGACGTCTTTATTGTGTGGCAAATAGTACTCAATATTTTCGCAAACTACGTTTTTTCTCTGCTCAAAATACTTTTTTTCGCCGCCATTTTTTTAACACTTCTTGTTTCTATTCCCCGGTCTTCAGTTGGGTACAATACAACAAAAAATCAGCTTATTTCTTGATATGAACCAATATTGCGTTATTCAAACTACTGACAGTAATTACTGCATGCATCCATATGTTGTATTCTATATACTGACAGTAATTACTGCATGCATCCATATGTTGTATTCTACATACTGACAGTAATTACTGCATGCATCCATATGTTGTTATGTTGTTAATAGCTCAATGTCAAAAATAGCAACAAAGGCAAATTAAAAAAAAAATAATTATGCCGAACACGCAGTGATATAAATATCATAACTATACAAAAGGATATTGGTGTTTCTCATGATCATTCACATGGAAGTCAAAATGGTAAAACACCTACTTTATTTGGAAATACTGATGTTAATATATATTATTCGAGTTGCAAAAGTATTAAACATAAGTAATTCACATGAGCACATGCCCATCACTGATCTAAAGTGTAATATGGCACTTGTTTTTGAGGAAGTTCACAATATTTACTGCCCTAGAAAGAGCACAGAGAACTTATATCACTCATTCCGTACTAAATTAATGCTAGCAAGGGCCTTCCTTAATTTTTCAGCACTGCTTGTTGTGCTGCATTTTACTTTGAACCACTAAGAAGACTTCTTACTAAATACAATCTCCACATATCTGGTGAAAATATAAGAAAACTGCATTTAATAGTTGATATTTTCTGGTATTCTGGTATTTGAATGAGTTCGCTAAATCTACAGATATGATTTACTTTCATGGACTATTTTGGAGATCTGACAGAGAAGTTGAGAGAACAACACAATCTCCTTCATCATTAATGGGGCTAAAAATAATGGTGTGTGTTGCATAAAGTTCTCAGAACGAGCACAGCAAAATCATGCCATGACCGCATTGCAATGAAAATTGCATAGATCTATCATCTATTATATAACCAACCTTACTTTAATTTCTAAATAGCTTTCCAATATGATCATGTCCGTAAATAAAGTGGCACATATAACCATATTACAGTAAGTGTAAGAATAAGAATTGTTTATTAAACCAATCACGGGTCACATTAATAATGACATATGAATCACATATATAAAACAGAATTGTATCAGTAACACAATATACTAGTGAAATAAGGATATTACAGAAATAAAGCTTAATTCGTATTAGATGATACGCAATTAAATAAAGTTTGATAATGCAAAACAAAAGAAATTTCGAACAGAAAACAAAAAGCAAATGCCTTTACTCGTTACTACATGTTTCTTATAAATAGTACATGAATGTTAAATGTACTCGGTATAAAATATATATGAACTCACAAGTAATACTAAGAGCCTACTTTAAACTATTATTCAAGATTTTGTATAATCATTATTCATAAATAGTATATAATATTATGCAACATTTATCTAAAGTTACACAGATTTTAACAAATTACCAAATTAGTTCTTTTATTGTACTGTAGGCATTATACAAGAAGGTGGCAAATAGTGAGATAATATCATGTTGTTCTGAGCTCATAGGCAAGACAATTCCTGTTCATTTGAAAGGTTAATAAAATTATTATTTATCTTTTGTACATTTTTAAATAACTTTTCTCTATCATCATGAAAACATTGACAAAACCTTGCAAAGTGAGTTTCGTCCTCTACCAAATTTAAATTACATAAAGTAGATCTACAGAAACGCTGGTCAGCTGGGATTTTCTGATATCTGCCAGTTTCAATTCTTAATTTATGACAACTAACTCTTATCTTTGCAAACAAAACTCTGATATCTCTATCTTTAATATATTGAAATATGGCTCTTTACAACATCTATTTTTGAAGAGGGGAAAAGTTCTAAGTTTACCACTCGTACTTGAAAATTGATCGCCAAGTTGATTTATACAGGGACACTAATTTTCGCTTTACAAAAGAATGTGAATTCGTATTATTGAAACTAGTAGAAGATATATTAAGACTTTTGAAAATATGACTAACACTTGTGACCCAGCTGTTCTTATTTGTTACTATTAAAAAGTAAATTGCCTTCATTAAAGACAGCTGACAATAAGGCACTTACTTTACCAGAATACATTCTCTGATAATATTTAACAGTATTACATATAATATCAACATATAAAGGATAACGTCCCAGTTCACCATATACAAGATCATTATACGTTCGCTTATGAACACTTAAAACATATTTCCAAAATTTCACATGATGTTTCTCACAATACATATTTTTAAAAGATTTTAAAATATTATAGTTGTCCTTCTTGACTATTGGACTACATACATACATACATACATATCCGGTTAGGGCCGCAGGCTGGCTCAGCCTCTAATAGCCCCCTCATGGTCAGGGACCCAGGTTCTATCCGGTATTACTGTGTAAAATTGGTCTTTCATAAATATGTCCAATCGGTTTTTAAAAGTATTCAGTGACGGTGCAGTGACGATTTCATCTGTTAAAAGGTTCCATGGTGTGATTACCCTCTGGGAGAAGAAGTGTTTCCTGACATCTTTCTTAAAAGACTTTTTCTTAAGTTTAAGTGAGTGTCCTCTTGTTGTATTAGGATTAAGATCAAAAAACTTAGTGTACTCAATATCTTCTTTGCCATGTAACAGCTTATACACCTCAATCATGTCCCCACGAAAACGACGATATGCTAATGTTGGAATCTTCAAAACTTTTAATCTTTCTGGGTACGGTAAATGTTTCACACAATGGACTAGCTTGGTTGCTCTCTTTTGTACCCGCTCTATACTTTCAATATCCTTTATAAATCTAGGGTGCCATATTAAGTTTCCATATTCAAGATGAGGTCTTATCAAGCCCTTATAGAGTTTTCTAAATTGTTTTGTATTTATGTGATGAAAAGTTCTTTTCACAAGCCCAATCATACCGTTTGCTTTGTTAATACATTTATTAATATTCTCACAAAATTTCAAGTCAGTAGAAAAGAGTATTCCAAGGTCACATTCTTGAGTATTATTAGGTATTTCTGTTTTATCAGGTCCTTCTCCTAACAAATAAGTAATATTTGGGTTATGTATACCATAATGAAGAGTACTACATTTCGCGGTATTGAACTTTAATAACCATGTATCACTCCACTGGGAAAGTCTATCAGTATCTCTCTGGATTTGGTCATTGTCCAAGGGCACTTCAGTTGAGCTGAACAACTTTGTATCATCAGCGAACAGTCGGATAGTGCTTTCAATCATGTCGTCAATGTCATTGATGTATATCAAAAAAAGTGTTGGCCCGAGTACGCTTCCTTGAGGTACGCCACTGGTAACTTCACTCCATTCTGACATATCCTTATTCACAACGACTCTCTGCTTTCTATTATTCAAAAAGGATTTTACCCAACTTAGCATTTTCCCATCAATTCCATAGGATATAAGTTTCTTGATCAGTCTAGCATGAGGTACGGTATCGAATGCTTTACTAAAGTCAAAATATATGCAATCAAAGCTTTTTCCATCATCCAACCATTTAGTCCAAGTCTCCATAACTTCAAGCAACTGCAAAGCACATGAACGAAGGGATCGAAAACCATACTGAATGTCTGAAAACAACTTATTGTTAATCATATAGCTAACAATGTGGTCTCGGATTAGTTTTTCCATCATTTTGCATGGAATACAAGTCAAGCTAATAGGACGGTAATTAGAAGCATCTTCTCTTGAGCCCTTTTTAAATAAGGCTTTAACATGGGCATTTTTCCAGTCATCAACAACTTCACCCTCTAGATAGGATTGTTTAAAAATAATTGATAAGGGTACAACTATAGCAGTTTTAGTCTCTCTTAGTACTCTTGGATGTAATAGATCCGGACCCGAAGATTTCACAGGATTTAATTTTTCAAGTAATTTCAGAACTTTTTCTTCATCAATGTTCACATCACTAATTGTCTGTCCATTACTCCTGTTACTAGGATTTGGAACATTTTCAACATCTTCTTGTACAAAAACACTTTTAAAGAAAGCATTTAACACCTCAGACTTTTTACTGTCATCTTCTGCTAATAAATTGTCAGTTCTCTTCAATTTTGCTATTCCAACATCGACTTTTCTTTTTGAGTTTGCGTACTTAAAAAAGGCCTTTGGGTTATTTTCTTGTGATATCTTTTGTTCAAAATCAGCCTGTGCTCTTCTACATTCACGAGTAGCAGCATTTCTATCTCTACTGTAGTATTGGAAAAGAGTATGTTCTCTTGTTTTCATATACTTTTGCCAAGAACGGTGTTTCTTTTTGATAGCCTTAAGTGCATTCTTTGTCATCCATATAGGTCTATTCTTTTTAGATGTTCCAATTATAACTTTTTTCTTAGGGATATATTTATCCATACAGGTATGTATCTTGTCCCTTAAATAAATCCATTTTTCATTTAAAGATTTTTCAAAAAATTCATCCTCCCACTGGACATTTAACAACTCTGTGGTGATTGCATCATAGTCTCCTTTATCATATAAGAAGTTTTCTTTGGCCTGGTAATTTACTCTAGAGTTACAGTCAATAATAAATGATAACACAACGTGGTCACTTTTACCTATAGGAGAATAGTGTTGTAAATTATTAATTAATAACTCATCAGTTGAGAACACCAAATCCAGTACACTCGGTTGTTGAGAGTTTCTATATCTTGTGTAGAAATTCACATGTTGAAACAAAAAACTGTCCCTGGCTGCCTCAATAAACTCATGACTACTACAGGTCTCAGGAGCTGATGACGTCCATTGATCCCAATTAATATCTCTGTAATTGAAGTCACCCATAATGATCTTTTTAAGATGCTTTTCTTGGCCAATCGCACTCATTAATTCATTTAATTGTAAGTTGTTTTCTTGGTCAGAATTTGGTGATCTGTACACTAGACCAATCAAAATATTTTCATTGTCAGTTCTCACTTCACACCAGCAACTTTCTTTACAGTTAATATTGTTCAGATTTATATAACTTCCTCCATCAATACCGACACTATTCACTGTTCATCAAATTTCACTTCCATATAAAACGTATACACAGTACAAACTCTTACTTATATAGATACGTGTAAAAGTGTATAGATAAGTATGACTTATACAATAATTATAAGGATACAAGTAAGAAGCAATAAAAAAAAACACAGAACCACTTAAAATTCCCCTTTGTTTACCTGAAAAGTAAGCCATCTTACATTGTTAAATGACGTCATTTTAATGACGTCATCAAGTGCGCTTTCATTATTAAGGGCATGCTCGATTGGCGCAACGTATTTGATTCGCACTGTGCCCCAGTGAACTCGATCGGTCAGAAGAATTCCCATGTTTACACAAATAATCAGTTAATAATCCCGCGAATGTCATATATCACAGAAAAGACAAATATAAGTGTGGACACGCAAATGTTATAACAATTATAAAATTGGAGAATTTCATCACGTTGAAGTATCCGTCTTATTTGATTGCATCTCGCCGATCTCAGCTGGGTCTTGTATACAACAAACACGAATCAGCGCCACACATCCTTTTACCGCGGAGCAGTCGGAAATGTGACAGAATGGAAGTGCACTACATTCCATTAGATTTCTACCCATTTATCTGTATCAACAGAGATATGTGGTTCAACCTGTGCCAATATTAAAAACTGCCAAACGAGCAAGCTCTGCAGTAAGTAAAAATACGAACTTACGGTCAAAACCGATTGCATTTAAATTGCTGTCCCGTCGTATTATTATTCTTTATACAAGAGCTGTCTACATCATCTACATCTACATCGTACGTCGCTTCAATCACGCATGATTATAATGCGACGGGTAATGCAAAAATACGTATACAGAGTGAAAAACAGTAAGTTAGAAGAGCTTGATAATTAACAGACAAAGTGATAGTAGAGCAGAGTCACCAGCTTCGTTTTATCCTTCTCTCTCATGCCCCTCCGGCTATGGTGGCCGCCAAGAGGTTTGAACCTCAAACGGCAAAGCCATGAGGGGTCATAAGTTGCTTTGTAGCTGGCGCTGACAACATATTCAGAATCTTGTTGTTGCTAGCCCACGCTTGAAGGATACCAAGCCGGGGGATTCAGCAACGGAGGCCCGTAAGTTGTTCCAGCTAGGTGGTGACTATGCTTGTAAAAAAGCTGTGGCGATAGCATGAAGAAGATGTCGATAATGGCAGGAACTTGATGGAGTGGTCAGCACGTGTCCGGTTCGAGTCAGGGGAAAGGTATTTAGTGACGGTCCAATGTCCATGAGGTCGTTGGATATTTTATAGACCGTTGTCAGCTTGGCTTTGGTTCTTCTAGACTCTAGGGCTTACCACTGTAGGTGTTCCAGAATTGATGTGACGCTACTGGTTCATCACATACCGAGCTGCTCGTCTTTGAACCATCTCTAGATCAGGGTCCTGTTCCGTCTGGTATGGGCTCCAAACAGTGCCACAGTACTCTAGGTGTGGGCGAACGAGGGAAAAGTATAATGCACGTTTTTCCTCCTCGTTGCCTATCCGTAAGTTCCTGCGTAGAAAACCAAGGGACCAGTTGCCTTTCTTGATCACGTTTTTGGATTCCAGGACATGTCATTTGTCAGCTTAACCCCAAGGTATTTTGATGATTCTTCACATGCAAGCGTGCGGCCTTTCAGGGTGTAACTGAATATGATAGGGTGGCCGCTTTTTGCATACTCGCAGAATGCTGCACTTCTCTGGGTTTAAGGACATTCCCAAGACTAGGCGTCCGCTTTGATAGTACAATGAACGTTTTCTTCAGTCAAGAACAAATGGTTTTTGCAGTATAATACAGTGCCTACATTTTGAATTATACGGTCATTTGATAATTTACCGAATAAAAGGTATTTTTCTGTACTTTGTGTTTAAGCAACGTAAAACCTAAACAAATCAGTTCCATGAAAAACAGCAAAAACACGTTTATGATCGTACAACACAACGACAGTATTTGCACTCTCTATTTAACATTCTTTAGTTGTTGATATGTGTTAAGTTTATTTAGCAAATATGATTAATGTAGCAAAAATTGTCGCAAAGTTAATAGTTAATGAAGTGAAAATGATCAAATTTAGCAAAAACTCAACCTGGAATACCAAAACAAGATTAGGTTCGGCACAAACATTTATGGGTCAATTAGTTAGTGGTAACAAACATTTGTGTACGCCGACACCTACTTCTTACACTTTTGCAAGTTAACCAGAATGTATACGGTTCTTTCCCTAAACTGTAAGGTGCCTTTCCACTCAGTAAGACAATTAAGTAGCGTCCAATTCGCGCAGATATGAAACATCATTGACGCGCAGGGCAGGAGGATGGGTCGATCAAATCATTACATGATAATTTTAAAGCCTAGTTTAATTTTTTATTCGATTCGCCCTGCTCAGAGTTTAACCCTTTTTTATTTGACTCACCTACCCACAAATCTGAGGCAAGTGTTATCCTGTCTATTTGCATCTTAATGTTATCAAAGTGCGGCAACATTAAGAGCTGATCGAAAACGGCTGCAGCAACAGCTAAACGGTTTATGGCAAAACTGACGCCGTATTGCCTACCACAATGCTATCCGCAACATATCAGAACGGATTGATACTATCATGTACATTTTCTGTCAGTCTTCAAATCTGATGACACTGAATATATATTTGAAGTTGTACATCTGAAGTAGTTACAGAGGTACCCGTACATGAACATGTAAACCTTAAACATGTTTAGCCTCAACATGAAATGTTCAAAGTACAAATAGAAAAGTGGACACGCATGACCAGACATTTCGAGTTTGTCCACTCCACGTATGTCGTACAAAACTTAATCAAAATATGGAGTTGGGCAAGTTTCTACGCTCGTTTAGTTTCAGCCATCTACAGCATTTTCTTTTGAGCTACGCGTGACAATAAAAACCCGTTGTTTGCTAAAAAGGAGCCACAACTTCGGTTGTGTAATTAGGGTATAGTACCAGAAAGGCCGTTTACCAAAAAGGCCTTCCCAAAAAGGCCGCATAAGTGAACCAAAACTTCAAAGTCTCAATATATACTATTTAACTATANATTTTCTGTCAGTCTTCAAATCTGATGACACTGAATATATATTTGAATTTGTACATCTGAAGTAGTTACAGAGGTACCCGTACATGAACATGTAAACCTTAAACATGTATAGCCTCAAGCTGAAATTTTCAAAGTACAAATAGAAAAGTGGACACGCATGACCAGACATTTCGAGTTTGTCCACTCCACGTTTGTCGTACAAAACTAAATCAAAATATGGAGTTGGGCAAGTTTCTACGCTCGTTAAGTTTCAGTCAACTACAGCATTTTCTTTTGAGCTACGCTCGACAATTAAAAACCGTTGTTTGCTAAAAAGGAGCCACAACTTCGGTTGTGTAATTAACATCCTAAGGAAAATACCGAGGTGTTCAACTTAAAAAGCAGGTTAACATGTTTGTTAAGTTTCTGCTCTCATGCGGCATTACTTTTTGAGTTTTTATAAAAGAAATCAAAGGCCATACTCCGGTTGTGACTAAAAGATCAGAACCAAATATGGACGTGCGCAAGTTAACATGCTGGTTTTATGTCTGTAAAGTGTCTTCCCAATTGCAACAAAACATTTTGAATTATGACTGACCAAAGTGACAAAAAATGTATTTTTCATAAAAAATATATTTGCAAAGATTCACCCCCTAGCCGCAATACCTTTTAAGTTACGTGCGACACAAGTTTTAAAATGTTGTTTTTTTTTCTTAAAACGGGGCCGTTAGTCTAGTCATGTCGGAAATATCCGAAACAAAATATGGAGGTGCACAAGTTCACATGCTGGTTGATATGTTTGCAAAGTTTCATTCCTCTAGCACCAATACTTTTTGAGTTACGCGCAACACAAAAAAGTGGGATTGACGGAAAGAANTTTCGGCCTTTTTGGTACGCTTTGAGGCCTTTTTGGTAAGGCCTTTTTGGTATGCGGCCTTTTTGGTTTTCGGCCTTTCTGGACCTAAACCGTAATTAGCATCCTAAGGAAAATACCGAGGTGTTCAACTTAAAAATAGGTAAACATGTTTGTTAAGTTTCGGCTCTCATGCGGCATTACTTTTTGAGTTTTTATAAAAGAAATCAGAGGCCATACTCCGGTTGTGACTAAAAGATCAGAATCAAATATGGACGTGCGCAAGTTAACATGCTGGTTTTATGTCTGGAAAGTGTCTTCCCAATTGCAACAAAACATTTTGAATTACGACCGACCCAAGTGACAAAAAATGTATTTTTCATAAAAAAATATATTTGCAAAGATTCACCCCCTAGCAGCAATACCTTTTAAGTTACGTGCGACACAAGTTTTATTTTTATTTCTTAAAACGGGGCCGTTAGTCTAGTAATGTCGGAAATATCCGAAACAAAATATGGAGGTGCACAAGTTCACATGCTGGTTGATATGTTTTCAAAGTTTCATTCCTCTAGCACCAATACTTTTTGAGTTACGCGCAACACAAAAAAGTGGGATTGACGGAAAGAAGGACGGAATCAAGCGAATCAATATACTAGTATGCCCTCACCCCGTAATATAGTGAGGGCATAATGCTACTTATATGCAGATAATTGTTATGGGCCTTGGTTGGTGACCTCAAGCAAATGACCCCAAACACAGTCATGTGTGAGGATTCAATTGAATACCTAAAGTAGAAACAGGATATGGAGTTCTTGCTCGCAAATCATACCCTAACATTACGCGGACAAACGGGTGGGTAGTACATACCTTGAACTATTCGACCTTAAAATGTAAACTTTTAAAAAATATGAACATTACTCCTTAAATCCATGACGCATCTGCACTTAATTACTGGTGTGCACAAGTTCACAAGCTGATGAGAATGTTTTTGATCAGAGACTTTGTTTTGATTAACTCTAACATAACATGCAAATTCGTTCAAGGTAGTTAGCATGACTTCAAAGTAAACTTACGCTTTATTATGTTTTGAACAATGTTGATCAGACTTAAACAAGACCTGTCACCATAGGATGACATATGCCCCCTTTTTCCACATTTTTCTAAACCTAAACGCAAAGCGTTTTCTACATTTTTCGAAACCTAAACGCAAAGTGTGACGGAATTTCAGACGGACAGACGGAAATGCAATCACTATATGCCCACCTTCGGGGCATAATAAAAACGTGCTCTTTAACATAAGAAAAATAAACGATGAGATAATCAACATCTTTTATTAGATGATACAATATTTGTATAATCAACCAAAACAAAATGCGCAAGCAACATAAATTACTTTTTATTTCATGCACATACATTTCTTTGACAATCTTGAAATGTCAAAGTGGCAAATCATGCACAAGTCAGAGTGACAAAACTATTTTTGCATGAGCACGCATTTCTGTGACAATCACCAACAAAGAGCGTTTAATCCTTCATGTTTCGACTGTTTCGCTTGTTCATCTTTCCCAGCATTCGGAACACGTTCTTCTTGAGTTCCTTCTGTTTCTTGGTGCGCACGGCGTCCACTTTGGCGCGCTGTTTCTGGTGGTTGGCTACACGCTCTCTCATCTGACGATGCTCTGTACGACACTTGTGCTCATGAATACTCTTAAGTTTGCGCACCATCTTTGAAATCTGCAAAAAACGTTATGTGATAAAAGAAGTTATAAGAATTTTTCGCTTATAAGATGAATCTGCTTATTACAAGTTCAACTTATACCCACAATGTCATAATTCTATCTTCTTTTAAATGGCTTCATCATGACGTAGTTCTCTTGTTCTAATTACATTCCAGTT
The DNA here is from genome assembly GCA_007657795.1 of Dreissena rostriformis. Classification (NCBI taxonomy): domain Eukaryota; kingdom Metazoa; phylum Mollusca; class Bivalvia; order Myida; family Dreissenidae; genus Dreissena; species Dreissena rostriformis. Next base: position 8,384 of record VMBQ01011303.1, on the reverse strand, counting down.
ACAATATATCGTTTAAATAAATGTGCGTTATTGTTATTAAGTGGTTTATACACGGCGCCTTCTGATTGATTTTTTTATAATTAAAGTTTAGGAAATCTACTACATCAATACAATTCAATTGCGGTACAAAGCGTTCCATTTTTGTAAAATGACGTCACAAGTATGTATTATGTCTATTTTTTGTACAACCATTACAAAAAAAATCTTATAGGCACATAACATAACGTAACGATGCTGAAATCAACCGCATTATACATGTTTGTTTACTTTCATAGATTTTATTGTAAACACATGTAAAACAATCCATACCTATTTCATATTATAGCTTATGTGCCATTTCTTTCTATTAAATGATTTCATATTCACTTTGCATAAAACCTTTTAAAAGTATAGTTGCTATGTTGATATCAATACAAAATTAGCATTTTAACCCTTTGCATGCTGGGATATTTGCGGTCTGCTAAAATGTCGTCTAATGAATTTCTAAAATAAGCATTTTCTTTGATTTTTTTTCAAAGAATACTATCAGAATAGCAAACAGTTTGGATCCTGATGAGCCGCAACGTTCTGTGGTGTCTCATCTGGATCCAAACTGTTTGCAAAGGCCTTCACAATTCGGTTCTGGCACTGAAAGTGTTAAGGTTATATCCTGACTCAAATGTTTATAAACAAGCTGAGATGTTAACGGGATATTTTAGCAATTGTCATTCAATGCTTCACTTTCTAACCATGATAAAAATGCTAAGCTTCAGCAAATAATAAATAATTACTTGATAACTACAGCAAGTGTTCTAATTTTACTTCTTAATGCTGGACTAAGCATGCAATGTGAATAAACTTTGTAAAGTAATATTATAACAGTTAGAACCACATAAATATAATCATTTATGCACATCAGAACTAGGTGCAGTGTAACCTTCCCACCTTTGCCTCATGAGGTTCCCGGATGACAGCGACCCTCTGTACAGTCTCCTTCTTCTCCATGGCAACCCTGGGTGTGTCCTTAAACGGCAGCAGCTTCTGCAGTTGCTTAGGAATCGCCAGTGGGGTGTAGATCCTTGTCTTGCGCTCAATTGTCTGGAGTAGGATTTTAGTTAAGTTTAAGTCTAAATTGNACAGGACTAAAGAGCTCCAGGAAAAAAACAAGAATGAAATAAAAGAAAAAAGAAAAAAAAGGTTAACCGCACCTGGGAACGAACCACTGAGTACCTATTATGAACCTACTCGGTCATTATTTGTGATGATTCTGAAAACCAAAACTATTGGGTTGTGATAATAGCATCGGTGTTGCTATAAATATATCCTAGGTTAAATAAACTGCCGCAACACCCCTTAATTTAATTTAAAATGACCTTGTATGTTGCAAAATTGATTTATGAGATTTCAATATTGTGTTGGGAAAACCTGTTATTAGATGTTTATATGATTATTATTAACTAAATGGACAATGTCAAAGTTTAGCTGTAGTACCTTGTACACAGAGTCGTATGAGAATTCAGCCTTGGCACCTCTCTCCCTCCTTAGCTGCCCTACAGTTTTCATTCCTGTCCAAGCTTGCTTCTGGTTGCCAGGCAACAACAGACTGGTAACCGGATTGTAAAACTGAGGCACTTCCACTGGGTACCAGCTACGTAGGAACACTATGTCTGCAAAGGACAGACACCCATTACAATAGCACATTTTATACCTCTCCAGACATTGAATTTTATAACTTAAATAAAATTTAACAACACAAATTATTGTTATTTTCTCAAACAATTCAGTTATACCACTGAGGAGAATCTTGTCTTCAAATGTAGCCCTGTAAGACCCTTCCGGGGTTTTAGAAGCTTTCTTGATCTGGCCTCGAATTCCACTGACTGTTCTGACACTGGCTCCTTCAAATTTGGCCACTTCCAGACCAGAGTTAAACATGCCCTGAAAGTGAAAGTTTGAATATGATGCTAGCTCTTAAAAAAGGGGGCTTAATGCATGTGCGTAAGATGTCATCCCAGATTTACTTGTATCAGGCTAATCAATGATGACACTTTACGCTTTTATTGTATTTGAGGTTTAAAGGAAGACTCTTCTTGATGAAAATCCAGTTTATGTGGAAAGTGTCGTCCCTGATTAGCATCTGTGGACTGCACTGGCTAATCTTGGACGACACTTTACACACATGCATTAAACCCCTTTTTCACAGAGCGAGGTTTATATAATCTTTCATTGTGTTTCCTAAATATCAAACATGCCAAGAAAATCTGATTTCAGACACATGTAAAAAAAGCTAACTTTGGGAACCTAGAAAATCGTAAACAACAGGAACAGAAAACCACAAACTAGTCAATAATAGTTGAAAAGTTCAAGCACTAGTTAAATGAATATGATGGTGAACAGTACCATTTGTCAAACCATAACAATAGCTCAGCAGGATTTGAAACCAATATTTGTGCCATTGTTACACATGGTAAGTCTTAATAATTCTTCTTTTAAAATACAGAGCCCACCGGAAAGGGGCGATTACATAGGGAAACCTCACTTATTTGAAGTTATTTCCATGTCTTGATCAAGAGCAGTATTTGTGGACAAAGTTGAATGTTTATTGATTGAAATGGATTTCTCCCATATGGCTTTTGCTCAAAAAAGACTTGCTATTTAGGTTCTGGTGGATAGTGCGAGATACATTAGACGACCCGGAGACATTGAGGCCTACTTGTGCCATGTGAGAAGCACATTGTACACTGAACCTCCGATAAACGTCTTAAGCAAAGGACGAGTTAGAAAGTTAGGGTGGAGCGGGGCAATCAAACCTGCAGCCCCTGAGATATGGTGCCAGTGTTAACCACTACACCAAATATCTACTGCATTAGCCCAGACCATGAAAAGCCTCCATGAGAGGCCTGCTTCCCACCTGTACGAAGGCAGTTTTGTTGTAGATCTTCAGGGGGGTTCCTGTCAGCTTCAGTTTCTTCACGATCTGCATTGACTTGTCAAGCTCCTGTACCACACCAGTCCCTGCTATGCGGAAATCAGCCTGCACAAAAATATCGCAGGAGTCCAATTTAACAGAAAACTTGATCTTAATGTTTATGAAATGTCATTGCTGTGCATGAAATACCCCCAGCATGCCTAATTTGGTATAAACTTAAAGGCAATAATTATGAAATTTTTTAAGAAAGAGTTAAAGATCTTGTGCACTGCATTTTAATCAATCTAACTATCAAGTTTCAAGTTGATACTGCTCAAAGTTGTCGAAATATGTCCCCCACTACAACTAAACAAGAGGCCCATGAGGGCCTGAATCGCTCTACTGGCTGGAATGTCAATGGAATGGAAAGTCATCATGCAAGGGAATACTGAAAACACAAATCCTTTCATCCTTGCCAAATGAATTATCAGATGGCTTATATTTTATTTAATTTTAAATTTATAATTGCAACCAATTAAACAACCTACTTAAATGCCTCGGACCAATACAAATTCAAGGGGCGATAATTCTGGACTTTTTACTCTGATGTAACCCATTTTCAATAGGGTTTGAGTCCTTATTAATATAAAGACACTGAACAAGTTTGAAAAGAATCGGATGAAAACTGTGGAGTTTATCGCGCAAAGAAGAAAAAGTCTAACGCACGCACGGACGGACGGACGGTCTAATGTAACCCATTTTCAATAGGGTTCGAGTCCTCATGAATATAAAGACACTGTACAAGTTTTAAAAGAATCGGATAAAAACTGTGGAGTTTATGGCGTAAACAAGAAAAAGTCTACACACGCACGGACGGACGGTCTAATGTAACCCATTTTCAATAGGGTTCGAGTCCTCATTAATATAAAGACACTGAACAAGTTTAAAAAGAATCGGATGAAAACTGTGGAGTTTATCGCGTAAACAAACAAAAGTCTAACGGACGCACACACGGACGGACGGACGGACGGTCTGATGTAACCCATTTTCAATAGGGTTCGAGTCCTCATTAATATAAAGACACTGAACAAGTTTGAAAAGAATCGGATGAAAACTGTGGAGTTTATCGCGTAAACAACAAAAAGTCTAACTCACGCACGGACGGACGGACGGACGGACTGATGTAACCCATTTTCAATAGGGTTTGAGTCCTCATGAATATAAAGACACTGAACAAGTTTGAAAAGAATCGGATGAAAACTGTGGAGTTTATCGCGTAAACAAGAAAAAGTCTAACGCACGCACGGACGCACGCAGGGACGGCAGACGGACGGTCTGATGTAACCCATTTTCAATAGGGTTTGAGTCCTCATGAATATAAAGACACTGAACAAGTTTGAAAAGAATCGGATGAAAACTGTGGAGTTTATCGCGTAAACAAGAAAAAGTCTAACGCACGCACGGACGCACGCAGGGACGGCAGACGGACGGTCTGATGTAACCCATTTTCAATAGGGTTCGAGTCCTCATGAATATAAAGACACTGAACAAGTTTGAAAAGAATCGGATGAAAACTGTGGAGTTTATCGCGTAAACAAGAAAAAGTCTAACGCATGCACGGACGCACGCAGGGACGGCAGACGGACGGTCTGATGTAACCCATTTTCAATAGGGTTCGAGTCCTCATGAATATAAAGACACTGAACAAGTTTGAAAAGAATCGGATGAAAACTGTGGAGTTTATCGCGTAAACAAGAAAAAGTCTAACGCACGCACGGACGCACGCACGGACGGCAGACGGACGGTCTGATGTAACCCATTTTCAATAGGGTTCGAGTCCTCATGAATATAAAGACACTGAACAAGTTTGAAAAGAATCGGATGAAAACTGTGGAGTTTATCGCGTAAACAAGAAAAAGTCTAACGCACGCACGGACGCACGCACGGACGGCAGACGGACGGTCTGATGTAACCCATTTTCAATAGGGTTTGAGTCCTAATGAATATAAAGACACTGAACAAGTTTGAAAAGAATCGGATGAAAACTGTGGAGTTAATCGCGTAAACAAGAAAAAGTCTAACGCACGGACGGACGCACGCACGGACGGCAGACGGACGGTCTGATGTAACCCATTTTCAATAGGGTTCGAGTCCTCATGAATATAAAGCCACTGAACAAGTTTGAAAAGAATCGGATGAAAACTGTGGACTTTATCGCGTAAACAATAAAAAGTCTAACGGACACACGGACGGACGGACGGACGACGGAAACCACACCATGACATAAGCTCTTCTGGTCTTCGGCCAGTAGAGCTAAAAACCAACAGATGACAGGATGGCCAGCAGACAACCTGATTCCAGTATATCCACACCATTTCAATTTTGGTGTGTTTTGCAAAATTGTCACGACACTTTAGAGAACTCTTAATAGTATTATTCAACACTTTACTTGTAAATTTTCTATTTATTACCTAAGAAGGTTCATGAAAGTTATTTTTTTCTGTTGCATATGTTCATCGATCGGCATTTAAATTATAAGTGTCTTTTGTCTAAACCCAGAAATAAAGACTATTAAAACGTGAGTAATAATAGAATGAAAAGCTTATATAAAAACCATAATTATGATTTATCAATAAATTAAGAACGCACATTTTGATATTTTATTGTATTCATACATACAGAGAATGGTACTTACTGTGACTTGAGATACATTTTCAACGGCTAATAACCCTGTTCCTTGTGGAGTTATGGGCCCTGAAAAGATTATGTAACCAGTTTAGAAATTATTGCACTTTAAGCTTGCGTTTTAAGTTTTCAATCTCAATTTTGTGACACAATACATGTACACAAAGATACATAATAACTAAAGTAAATTAAATGATAAATAAATTACCAGCGCTATGGGAAAACTTGGCTTAATGCATGTGCATTAAGCATTCTCCCAGATAAGCCTGGGAGGTCAACTTGGCTTAATGCATGTGCATTAAGCATTCTCCCAGATAAGCCTGGGAGGTCAGCTTGGCTTAATGCATGTGCATTAAGCATTCTCCCAGATAAGCCTGGGAGGTCAACTTGGCTTAATGCATGTGCATTAAGCATTCTCCCAGATAAGCCTGGGAGGTCAACTTGGCTTAATGCATGTGCATTAAGCATTCTCCCAGATAAGCCTGGGAGGTCAACTTGGCTTAATGCATGTGCATTAAGCATTCTCCCAGATAAGCCTGGGAGGTCAGCTTATCTGGAATGACACTTTCCAGTTTACAGGGTTATGGAATTTTTCGTTTGAAGGAGATCTCTTTTAAACAAAAATACAATCTAGGCAGAAAGTGTTGTCCCAGATTAGCCAATGCGAACTCCACAGGCTTATCTGGGGCGACACTTCACGCACATGCATTAAGCCCGGTTTTCCTAGAGACCGGCTCAAAAGTTTCAAATGTATAACTAATCCATACACAGAAAGAGTTATATTCTTAGGATCCTGTTATCTCATATTCTAAAACATTCAACCAATGGTAATCAAAGCACAGAAGCAACTGAGAAAATAAACATGCCCAAATTAATTGGTCAATATCTAATTTATTAACTCTGTTTTGGATATAGAACTTGTGTAGTCTTAGAACATGCGTCTTACCTTTTGGATAAATATAGATTGAAAGACCAGGAACCAATCTAAACATTGCGCGACACATTGTATATAATATTTTATTTTTCAAGGAAACATCAATGTTTATCACCAATAGCTATTCTGGAATGTCATTTATTTTCATTTTATCTCATATTTCATTATAGTTAGAATATATTGATCATAACTTAAAGTGTCTTACAATCTTTTGTAAGACATGGCCCAGCACAATAACAACCATGATATATCAAGGTTCTGAATGTTCACCATAGAAATATTAAGTTCAATCATTCAATTATGAATGAACTACCAGAGACCTCTAAAATGGCAGTACAACCAAACATTTAAAGTGTCTTTGGCACTCAAAAGACAGTCCAACTGCTTCTCACCCCAGAATGAAGCATGGCAGTGCATGTGCTCTGGCGTGTACTTGAGGAGCCGGTTCCTCATGTTGTGGTCCTGTAGGGAGTAAAGTGGCATGGACTGGAACCGGCGCCAACCCAGCGAGAAGATCAACGGGTTCTGTGTCTTCAGGATCCTCTTGTGCCAGCGGTGCTTCTTGAAACGAGTCTGGAGATACACAAGTTAGCTCCAGCATCAAGCAAGGACAAACAATAAACCAGTAGTGAGTTAATTGTTTGCATTTAATTTCTTTAGAATAATCCTTACTTGTGCAATCAAATGGCACCTTTTTGGTAATTCCAGCAACCCCATTCGACTTGTTTCTAAGCCTTACTTGATGAACACTTCATACAAGTAGCATGCGTGTTTTGTTCAGTTTTCATCAGTTTTTCGTTCATATAGAGGCGGTCAGTTTACCGAATCACACTTTTCCTAGGACAGCTGGTTTACCAGTGCTAAGCGCACACTTATCATGCCAATCCGTAACTGTTAACTTCCCTACTTAAGCTTAGATGAAGGGGGAGAGTGGCCATAGAAAGGATTTCATGACCAATTCCTTCCTAAATTATGAGGCCAGGCCAGGGATGGAACCCGGGATCATCGCATTTGTAGTCCAGCACCTACCAACGGAGCTAGACTGCGCAGTTATGCATCAAAAGAACAATGCATACATATCACTAACCTGTACAAATCCCACATTATTTTCCACACTAAGAAGCCCTCCTAATATGACTGGAAAGGTGGGGTCAAAGTTTGTCACAAACTCGCAGGGTACGTTGTGTATCTCTACGCGGACATACATGCCGGCACGGAACCCCTCGTACTGAACACGCTGCTCATCCTCCATGTCCTCAAACACTGACCGGTTCATCTGAGATCCGAATTTAATGAGCGTTGTTGTGGGAAATGTGTGCTTAATGCATGTGCGTAACATGTCGTCCCTGATAAGCCTGTGCATTCTGATCATGGACGACACTTTTGGCTTTTATGGTATTTTTCGTTTAAAGGAAGTTTCTTCATAGCAAAAATCCAGTTTAGGCGGAAAGTGTTGGTCCTGATTAGCCCATGCAGACTGCACAGGCTAATCTGGGATGACACTTTACGCACATGCATTAACCCCATTTTTTCTAAAACCAGGCTCAGATGTGTTTGTTCAAGTTTAAGTTCATAATTATACCCATTCTACAAAAGTTCTGACTGAAATAATTTTAGTTTCATACAAAAGTAAAATAAACAAAAGTGTATTTTCTAGGGAAAGCAATGAATAGCAAAATTGGCATTTGAATATTTGGTTATTGAAGTATTTTGATATTTGATCATATTGTTTTTAATATATATATGTATAACCAAAATCTGAAAGTTTATATTTATATATGGTTAACATAGATGCTTAAAATATATTATGAGAAAAACATGCAATAAAATACACACATATTCAGTATATTATACTTCATATACATATAAAGTGAATAG
>VMBQ01011302.1:0-17557 GCA_007657795.1 Dreissena rostriformis | reverse complement strand
AATTGATACTGAACTCTCTTATGACAATACGGTCAATCTCAACTATGCATGGCCCCATGACCAACCCTGGGGCGCCCCGCCCACATAGACCACACCCACCCAAAATTGCCTTTTACTATAATTTCTTTATTTCTACACCGATTCACTTCAAATTGATACTGAACTTCTCTTATGACAATACGGTCAATCTCAACTATGCATGGCCCCATAACCAACCCTGGGGCGCCCTGCCCACATAGGTCACACCCACCCAAAATTGCATTTACTATAACTTCTTCATTTCTACACCAATTCACTTCAAATTGATACTGAACTTCTCTTATGACAATACGGTCACTCTCGACTATGCATGGCCCCATTACCAACCCTGGGGCACACCTAGGTCAAACATTCGGTGTGGGGATACGCGTCGGCCTCTGCCGCGCCATTTCTAGTTTCCATTGCTACAGGATTTAATTGACATTTTATTTGTGAATCCATCCAGAAAGCTCAGACTTTAATGGTTGACGTAGTTGACTCATAAACATTTTTTTTTTGTGACTGGTGTTTGTTGGACTAAATTCCATAGCTTATCATCAGTACACCCCCACAAACGAAGTTTGAAGGGGGTATTTTTGAGTCATGCTTTGCTTTGGTTGATCCGGCTGTTGGCGTAAAATGTTATAAGTTTATGGAGAAAACTACTTCTACATATGTTATTATTTCACTCTACAGGAAGACTTTCGAAAGATCACAGTGGACAAAAAAGGGGAGACAAACTTCTTTACCTCAGAAATGATCAAGACATGCATGAAGAAGGTGAAAGCTGTCAATCTGCATGAAGTCATACAGGTATTATCTTAGTAGAACAGAAAAATGTGTTCATATGTGAGCCTTGTTCTGGGAAAATTGGGCTTAATGAATTTGCGTAAAGTGATGCCCCAGATTAGGCTCTGCAGTCCGCACCAGCTTATCAGGGATATCACTTTCCGCTTTTATGAAATTTTTCGTTAAAAGGAGGTCTCTTTTACATGAAAATCCAGTGTATGGGTAAAGTGTTGTCCCTGATTAGCCTGTACGGACTGCACAGGCTAATCTGGGATGACTACATACGTGCATTAAGGCCAGTTTCTCAGAACGCGACTCAGTTAGGCTCATGTTTTATACCGTACCCATTGCTAGGTGGATGATGTCAATAACATTAATTAGGCACATGGATGATGAGAATTACGTAAGGCTCATGTTTTATACCGTACCCGTTGCTAGGTGGATGATGTCAATAACATTAATTAGGCACATGGATGATGAGAATTACATTAGGCTTATGTTTTATGCCGTTCCCTTTGCTCGTTGGATGACTCATGTTTTGTACTGTTTCTGATGATAGGCAAATGTTTAATACCTTTCCCGTTGCTAAGGCTCATGTTTTATTCCGTTCCCGTTGCTAAGGCTAATGTTTTATACCGTTGGAGGTGGATGATGAGCTGGAGATCAAGGCCTACTATGCGGGACACGTCCTGGGGGCGGCCATGTTTCAAATCCGGGTCGGTCAGCAGTCACTCGTCTACACGGTATATCTGCAAGAGTGCTCAAACTTTACAAACATATTACATGTAACCAGCATGAAAAGTTATGCACCTCCATATCCTCTTGATAGAATAGTTTCTACAGAGTTGATGTTAGAGAGTTAATGTATGTTTAATGGCCAGACGGAAAAAATCCATTGGGTCTATAACATGACTACAAAATAAAAAATTTATTTGTGTAATCTTAACAAGTTTCTGTTCCCAAGCATTAACTATCTGATTTATTGTAGTTCTGAAAAGTATGTGTATAGGAAAAAAATAAAATACAAAAATATTTATAAATATATATTATATTATATTTAGAAAATATAAAAAATAAAATCTCTACCCCCCACCAGGGTGACTATAACATGACACCAGACCGACATCTCGGTGCTGCCTGGATCGACAAGTGCCGTCCTGACCTACTCATCACAGAGTCGACATACGCGACGACAATACGCGAGTCCAAACGTTGCCGTGAACGAGACTTTCTGAAAAAGGTCCATGACTGTGTGGAAAATGGAGGCAAGGTCAGTCGCAGAGTATCTGCTGTTGTTTCGCTTGTCAAGTTTAATAAATATCATTTAAGGTTGTCATGTCATATGATGTGTGCACCATGAGTATTGGTTACGAACAACACAATCTGGGGATGTGTAGCTGAATAGCTTATAAGAGTTATATACTTTATGCAGTAGTTGTAATATTGTATGTGAAATAGCTAATAAAAGAAGATTAAACCACTTTATCAAGCTTGCCCAGGAAATATGTGTCGTGTTCTGAGAAATCTGGGCAAAATGCTTGTGCGTAAAGTGTCATCCCAGATTCGCCTGTGCAGTCTGCACAGGCTAATCTGGGACGACACTTTCCGCCTAAACTAGATTTTCGCTAAGAAAAGACATTATTTAAACCAAAAATTCCATAAAAGCGGAAGTTGTCGTCCCTGATTAGCCTGTGCGGACTGCACAGGCTAATCTGGGATGACAATTTACGCACAAGAATTATGCCCACTTTTCTCAGAACACGCCACATATGAGCCTACATGATGACTGAAGTGCTGTAAAAACGGCCTAAAGTCCCAACATACCAATATATGCAATGCAGGTTCTGATCCCTGTGTTTGCACTGGGCCGCGCACAGGAGCTGTGTATACTACTGGAGACCTACTGGGAGAGGATGAACCTCAACATCCCCATCTACTTCAGTCTGGGACTCACCGAGAAGGTATATGAGACGCACTCTGTGAACTCCAGGCTTAATGCATGTGCGTAAAGTGTCATCCCATATTGGCCTGTGCAGTCCGCACAAGCTAATCAGGGACAACAATTTCCATCTAGACTTGATTTTCATTAATAAGAGACTTCCTTAAAACAAAAAAAAACATAAAAGCAATTAGCATTATCCCTGATTAGGGTGTGCAGACTGCACAGGCTAAAACATGAACAATTCCTTTATGCACATGCCTTAAGCCCGGGTTTCCTGGAGTGCAGCTCATTTATTGAGGGATGAGTGTTAACCCTTTGCATGCTGGGAAATTTGTCGTCTGCTAAAANGTACATGAAATAAATGACAGCTGTTCATGTGTAGGCAGAATTTATGAAGATTTAAATGCGCTTCGAATTCATAAAAATAATTACACGCTTTTGAAAATACTTACATAATGGACTAATGTCTTATTTGAAAATATTTTACATATGGATGTAACACTTGATGCAACAAGGGTGAAAAATTACGTGTTTGAGATCGCCAAGCTATGCTTATGCAAATATATCTACATGACTCATGAGTGACACGTTATATATTGATCGCGATTCGAGAATGCCACAAAACGCGATGTAATGAATCTTTGTATACGAATTTAATTATGGATTAATCGCGGACATGTATTACAAACAAATCGGATATTGAATGACAAAATTTGTATAAATATTTTTTTGAAAATCAGGAATTGACAAATTTAAATGCTGACGAAATAGTCATTTTTTTGAAAATGATGAAATTTCATGCTGACGAAAATAAATGGTTTCACAGTATTTACAGGTGATCATGCCAGGATACTATGTAGCTGGGACTGTTTGATACATGTCTAGTATTTACAGGTGATCATGCCAGGATACTGTGTAGCTGGGACTGTTTGATACATGTCTAGTATTTACAGGTGATCATGCCAGGATACTGTGTAACTGGGACTGTTTGATACATGTCTAGTATTTACAGGTGATCATGCCAGGATACTGTGTAGCTAGGACTGTTTGATACATGTCTACTATTTACAGGTGATCATGCAAGGATACTGTGTAGCTGGGACTGTTTGATACATGTCTAGTATTTACAGGTGATCATGCCAGAATACTGTGTAGCTGGGACTGTTTGATACATGTCTAGTATTTACAGGTGATCATGCCAGGNTCCCCATCTACTTCAGTCTGGGACTCACCGAGAAGGTATATACGGCGCACTCTACGAAATCCAGGCTTAATGCATGTGCATTAAGTGTCATCCCATATTGGCCTGTGCAGTCCGCACAAGCTAATCAGGGACGACAATTTCCATCTAGACTCGATTTTCATTAAGAAGAGACTTTCTTAAAACAAAACAAATCATAAAAGCAAAGCATTATCCCTGATTAGGGTGTGCAGACTGCACAGGCTAAAACAAGAACAATTCCTTTATGCACATGCCTTAACCCTTTGAGCGCTGGAACCGGATTTTAAAGGTCTAAATGCAAACAGTTTGGATCCTGATGAGACGCCACAGAATGTGGCGTCTCATCAGGATCCAAACTGTTTGCTATTCTGATAGTATTCTTTGGAAAAAAATCGAAATAAATGCTAATTTTAGAAATTCAGCAGACGACATTTTAGCAGACGACAAATTACCCAGCATGCAAAGGGTTAAGCCCGGGTTTCCCGGAGTGCAGCTCATGTATTTAGGGATGAGTGTTAAATTACTGTAAATATATGATATACTACTCATATATTAAGGGATGAGTGTTAAATTACTATATATGATATACTACTGATAAGCAGATGCAACAGTTTTATAGAATTAAATAAAATAGAATTTTCAAACTTTGAAGAAATGTTTTCTGATGGGCATACTAAATTACAAGAAAATGTGCATTGAAATTGGTTTAATATTAATGATTCAGCTTTGTTCTAGTGATGTAAGATCTGCTCATTTCTGTGCTTTGTCCTGTACAGGCTAACCACTACTACAAGTTGTTCATCTCATGGACCAGTCAGAAGATTAAGCAAACATTCGTACAGAGGAACATGTTTGAGTTTAAACATATTAAGCCGTTTGACAGGTAATGTACTTGAAGTTGAAAATCACATTGTTCAATCCTGATAAAGCATAGCAAGCTTGCATGGTGACAAAACATGGGATTGTAATGGGGCCCAGTCAGGTCCAAGTCACTGTTAGCTAAAATATATAAACTAGATCCGGTGAATTACTGGAGTCTGTACATTGATGTTACTATTGGCTTACAATTGGCCTGGAGAAAGTTTATGAAAGCATTAGAGGTCAGTCAGGTTAAGGTACATTTCACTGACACTAAAATACAAATATGGTGTCTACCCAATAATTTTGACTTAGATAATGGTATTGTGCTACAATGAAACTTTGTGTGTGAGTAGTTTACATGCAGCCCTAGTTTAGGATTATATTTGCAGCAATTTGGAACTGGGTTAAGGTCACTTTCATTTAAAATAGTTAAAACACATCTGCTCAATTACTTGAGTTTGGATGGAGGCATTTCACTGAATTTGGGTGTAGGTAGCTTGTTATACATGGGAACTCAGCTTGGGATCAAATGTGGCGTGTTGTNGGAATGCACAGGCTAATCTGGGATGACAATTTACGCACAAGCATTTTGCCCAGTTTTCTCAGAACACGCCACAAATAACTACGTCTTGTTCTGAGAAAACTGGACTTAACGCATGTGCATAATGTGTCGTCCCAATGAGCTTGTGCGGTCTGCACAGGCTAATCAGGGACTACACTTTCTGCTTCTAAGGATTTTTTTTGTTTTAAGGAGGTCTTTTTTAAACTTAAATCCAATGTAGGCGGAAAATGTTGTCTCTGATTAGCCTATGCAGACTTCACAGGCTAATCTGGGACGGCACTTAATGCACATGCAATAAACCACATTTGTCCAGAGCAAGGCGCAGATAAATGAGTGCATAACTGTTTCACAAACATCTCTTGTTCCATTTAGGTCTTACATAGACAACCCTGGTCCTATGGTTGTGTTTGCAACGCCAGGGATGTTACATGCCGGACTGTCACTACAGGTCTTTAAAAGATGGGCGCCGTCTGAAAATAACATGGTGAGATATGGTAGAATTGTCGATTCAGAAATAAAACTTGTAAAAAATAAGGAAAAAATGTAAGTAAGAAATAAAAACCACGTAGGAAATATTTTGATCAATATAATATCAAGCATAATGAGCCCTGCTGTGAGGAAAAGGGCTTTTATTTATGATTTTGTATGAAAAAAGCAGTTTGCCCTGGCTTATGCAGAATAATGCTTTCTGCTCCAATTTGTTGCTGCAAAGAAATCTGCTATAATGAATACAATATAAGGGGAAAGTATTGTCCAGTTTAATGCCCCCTCACCCTTACACACACACAGACACAAAGTGGAAAATACAGAATTACACATCTTTCAGTACTTCTATGTCCAAGTCGTAATTTAGTTCAATCAACTAAAACTAGTAATTTTTTCAGTATTTTTCCAAGTTGGGAAATGTTAAGATTACGATGCTTTTGCACCTTTGCACCAAACAGCACATGATGTAAACGTCATTATTTGCATGTTGTTGTAATTATGTTGTTACTTGAAGTGAAATGCATTGAGACCTTGACACAAAGCGTTTGTTTCACTTGTATACGATCACAAAACAGCCCCCTAACACTAGCCAGTTGATTAGCCATATTGACATTAAGTTCACATATAATTCATTGCTATTATTTACATGTGATCATGCCAGGATACTGTGTTGCTGGGACTGTTTGATACATGTCTAGTATTTACAGGTGATCATGCCAGGATACTGTGTAGCTGGGACTGTTTGATACATGTCTAGTATTTACAGGTGATNTGAAATGAAATATCATAATTAGAGTGAGTGAAATGAAATATCATAATTAGAGTGAGTGAAATGAAATATCATAATTAGAGTGAGTGAAATGAAATATCATAATTAGAGTGAGTGAAATGAAATATCATAATTAGAGTGAGTGAAATGAAATATCATAATTAGAGTGAGTGAAATGAAATATCATAATTAGAGTGAGTGAAATGAAATATCATAATTAGAGTGAGTGAAATGAAATATCATAATTAGAGTGAGTGAAATGAAATATCATAATTAGAGTGAGTGAAATGAAATATCATAATTAGAGTGAGTGAAATGAAATATCATAATTAGAGTGAGTGAAATGAAATATCATAATTAGAGTGAGTGAAATGAAATATCATAATTAGAGTGAGTGAAATGAAATATCATAATTAGAGTGAGTGAAATGAAATATCATAATTAGAGTGAGTGAAATGAAATATCATAATTAGAGTGAGTGAAATGAAATATCATAATTAGAGTGAGTGAAATGAAATATCATAATTAGAGTGAGTGAAATGAAATATCATAATTAGAGTGAGTGAAATGAAATATCATAATTAGAGTGAGTGAAATGAAATATCATAATTAGAGTGAGTGAAATGAAATATCATAATTAGAGTGAGTGAAATGAAATATCATAATTAGAGTGAGTGAAATGAAATATCATAATTAGAGTGAGTGAAATGAAATATCATAATTAGAGTGAGTGAAATGAAATATCATAATTAGAGTGAGTGAAATGAAATATCATAATTAGAGTGAGTGAAATGAAATATCATAATTAGAGTGAGTGAAATGAAATATCATAATTAGAGTGAGTGAAATGAAATATCATAATTAGAGTGAGTGAAATGAAATATCATAATTAGAGTGAGTGAAATGAAATATCATAATTAGAGTGAGTGAAATGAAATATCATAATTAGAGTGAGTGAAATGAAATATCATAATTAGAGTGAGTGAAATGAAATATCATAATTAGAGTGAGTGAAATGAAATATCATAATTAGAGTGAGTGAAATGAAATATCATAATTAGAGTGAGTGAAATGAAATATCATAATTAGAGTGAGTGAAATGAAATATCATAATTAGAGTGAGTGAAATGAAATATCATAATTAGAGTGAGTGAAATGAAATATCATAATTAGAGTGAGTGAAATGAAATATCATAATTAGAGTGAGTGAAATGAAATATCATAATTAGAGTGAGTGAAATGAAATATCATAATTAGAGTGAGTGAAATGAAATATCATAATTAGAGTGAGTGAAATGAAATATCATAATTAGAGTGAGTGAAATGAAATATCATAATTAGAGTGAGTGAAATGAAATATCATAATTAGAGTGAGTGAAATGAAATATCATAATTAGAGTGAGTGAAATGAAATATCATAATTAGAGTGAGTGAAATGAAATATCATAATTAGAGTGAGTGAAATGAAATATCATAATTAGAGTGAGTGAAATGAAATATCATAATTAGAGTGAGTGAAATGAAATATCATAATTAGAGTGAGTGAAATGAAATATCATAATTAGAGTGAGTGAAATGAAATATCATAATTAGAGTGAGTGAAATGAAATATCATAATTAGAGTGAGTGAAATGAAATATCATAATTAGAGTGAGTGAAATGAAATATCATAATTAGAGTGAGTGAAATGAAATATCATAATTAGAGTGAGTGAAATGAAATATCATAATTAGAGTGAGTGAAATGAAATATCATAATTAGAGTGAGTGAAATGAAATATCATAATTAGAGTGAGTGAAATGAAATATCATAATTAGAGTGAGTGAAATGAAATATCATAATTAGAGTGAGTGAAATGAAATATCATAATTAGAGTGAGTGAAATGAAATATCATAATTAGAGTGAGTGAAATGAAATATCATAATTAGAGTGAGTGAAATGAAATATCATAATTAGAGTGAGTGAAATGAAATATCATAATTAGAGTGAGTGAAATGAAATATCATAATTAGAGTGAGTGAAATGAAATATCATAATTAGAGTGAGTGAAATGAAATATCATAATTAGAGTGAGTGAAATGAAATATCATAATTAGAGTGAGTGAAATGAAATATCATAATTAGAGTGAGTGAAATGAAATATCATAATTAGAGTGAGTGAAATGAAATATCATAATTAGAGTGAGTGAAATGAAATATCATAATTAGAGTGAGTGAAATGAAATATCATAATTAGAGTGAGTGAAATGAAATATCATAATTAGAGTGAGTGAAATGAAATATCATAATTAGAGTGAGTGAAATGAAATATCATAATTAGAGTGAGTGAAATGAAATATCATAATTAGAGTGAGTGAAATGAAATATCATAATTAGAGTGAGTGAAATGAAATATCATAATTAGAGTGAGTGAAATGAAATATCATAATTAGAGTGAGTGAAATGAAATATCATAATTAGAGTGAGTGAAATGAAATATCATAATTAGAGTGAGTGAAATGAAATATCATAATTAGAGTGAGTGAAATGAAATATCATAATTAGAGTGAGTGAAATGAAATATCATAATTAGAGTGAGTGAAATGAAATATCATAATTAGAGTGAGTGAAATGAAATATCATAATTAGAGTGAGTGAAATGAAATATCATAATTAGAGTGAGTGAAATGAAATATCATAATTAGAGTGAGTGAAATGAAATATCATAATTAGAGTGAGTGAAATGAAATATCATAATTAGAGTGAGTGAAATGAAATATCATAATTAGAGTGAGTGAAATGAAATATCATAATTAGAGTGAGTGAAATGAAATATCATAATTAGAGTGAGTGAAATGAAATATCATAATTAGAGTGAGTGAAATGAAATATCATAATTAGAGTGAGTGAAATGAAATATCATAATTAGAGTGAGTGAAATGAAATATCATAATTAGAGTGAGTGAAATGAAATATCATAATTAGAGTGAGTGAAATGAAATATCATAATTAGAGTGAGTGAAATGAAATATCATAATTAGAGTGAGTGAAATGAAATATCATAATTAGAGTGAGTGAAATGAAATATCATAATTAGAGTGAGTGAAATGAAATATCATAATTAGAGTGAGTGAAATGAAATATCATAATTAGAGTGAGTGAAATGAAATATCATAATTAGAGTGAGTGAAATGAAATATCATAATTAGAGTGAGTGAAATGAAATATCATAATTAGAGTGAGTGAAATGAAATATCATAATTAGAGTGAGTGAAATGAAATATCATAATTAGAGTGAGTGAAATGAAATATCATAATTAGAGTGAGTGAAATGAAATATCATAATTAGAGTGAGTGAAATGAAATATCATAATTAGAGTGAGTGAAATGAAATATCATAATTAGAGTGAGTGAAATGAAATATCATAATTAGAGTGAGTGAAATGAAATATCATAATTAGAGTGAGTGAAATGAAATATCATAATTAGAGTGAGTGAAATGAAATATCATAATTAGAGTGAGTGAAATGAAATATCATAATTAGAGTGAGTGAAATGAAATATCATAATTAGAGTGAGTGAAATGAAATATCATAATTAGAGTGAGTGAAATGAAATATCATAATTAGAGTGAGTGAAATGAAATATCATAATTAGAGTGAGTGAAATGAAATATCATAATTAGAGTGAGTGAAATGAAATATCATAATTAGAGTGAGTGAAATGAAATATCATAATTAGAGTGAGTGAAATGAAATATCATAATTAGAGTGAGTGAAATGAAATATCATAATTAGAGTGAGTGAAATGAAATATCATAATTAGAGTGAGTGAAATGAAATATCATAATTAGAGTGAGTGAAATGAAATATCATAATTAGAGTGAGTGAAATGAAATATCATAATTAGAGTGAGTGAAATGAAATATCATAATTAGAGTGAGTGAAATGAAATATCATAATTAAAATGAGTGAAATGAAATATCATAATTAGAATGAATGAAATGAAAAATCATAATTACAGTGAGTGAAATCAAATATCATAATTAGAATGAATGAAATGAAAAATCATAATTAGAATGAGTGAAATGAAATATTAATATTAGAATGAGTGAAATGAAATATCATAATTAGGATGACTGAAATATCATATTTAAGCCTTGCTCTGTGAAAAGGGGGTTTAATGCATGTGCAGAAAGTGTCATCTCAGCTTAGCCTGTGCAGTCCGCACAGGCCAATCAGGGACGACACTTTCCTCCTAAACTGGATTTCTGCTAAGAAGAGACTTTTTTTAAAGAAAAATTTCAATAAAACCGAAAGTGTTGTCCCTGAATAGCCTGTGTGGACTGCACAGGCTTATCTGGGACGACACTTTACGCACATGCATTTAACCCTGTTTTCTCAGCGGGAGGCTCAATTGTATTCTCTGACAGGTGGATGTGAAACTGAAGGTGGAGTACATGTCGTTCAGTGCCCACGCGGACGCCAAGGGTATCATGCAGCTGATCTCGTGGTGTGAGCCCAAGAATGTGCTGCTTGTGCACGGGGAGGCCGCCAAGATGGACTTCCTCAAGACCAAAATACAGCAGGAATTTGGTAGCTGCGTTTCTGGTGTTTAGTTAATAGTTTTGGTTGGCGTGTATGCAAATGTTTAGGTGTCATTATCAATTGTGCCTAAATGGTAGATTTATTCAGACTGTGTCGGAGTGTGGTGGATTTTTAGATGAAGTTGAGGACAACGTTGTATATATAAAAAGAAGGCTCATGTAGCATTTCAATAACCGTTTATGGTTGTTGTGAGGCAGATGGTGTGTGGGCATAAAACAGAAATCAGTTGTTTAAATCAGTCAAAGATTTAATGGTCCTTTATTTAAACTAAATATCGAGTTTGATGACCTTGGTTCTTGTGAGATCGGACTCAGGTCATCATGTTTAATGGTGGTAGGAGTAAGGTTATGTATGCTAATTTCTTAGGAGTTATGCTGAAAATAAGGGCTACCAGAAAATAAACTTAACCATTCATTTAGTGAATGCCTGATTATATTTGGGAGACACGGTTGTGAAGGTTGTGCTAAAACTTGCCCTCCACAGTACATCGTTATTGGAAGTGAATAATGTATCTCATAACCAACTTTTTTTCCAAATAAGTTGGTTTCTACATAATCAAACATTTTACTATATAAAATTATCTACCTAAGAATTAAAAGGATCCAGTTAAAATTATTCAAAGTACCCCTGCAACAAATGGCATATCATAAATGCTGTGAGGTTAATAAGGGTGAAGAAAACAGAAAGAATTTATGTTCCAGCCATCTTGATGAGAATGTTTAATTGCCCTGTCCATCCTTCCATCTTTCTGTCTCTGAATTAAGTAGATTGTACAATTTTGTCTACAACTTAAACTGATAAATACAACTGCTTACAAGTTCTTTCGCAGGTGTTGCTTATGATCGTTCACTATCTATCCATGTCACCACCCTCACTTTTACCATCACTATGGCCAGGTTTGGATTAAATTCAAACCATTCATATGTGATGGGTCAAGTAGATTGTATGGTTCCATCAATCACCAGCACTGTTTGCTACAACTCTTTGATACTTGCATATATCCCAGCCTTTACTTGACCTTGTCTTAGAAATGGGCTTTCCAGCACCAACTAGGGGCATGAGTTTTTGTCAAACACTTGTTATTTTTTCGCTGAATGTAATTGCATGTATTATCATATGTTTCACATGTCATACGACATGTATACACCATATAATGTGTGTTATTTTTCTTGTTTCTTCAGGCATTGAATGCTTCAAACCAGCCAATGGGGAGACAGTGACCATAGAAACCCAGCACAATATTCCCGTGGATATATCACTGAATCTATTGAAGAGGGAGGCGTCATTAAAAGGTAGAACATTGACCTATGAAATTTTGCAAGTTTGTTCAAATCATGGGCCTCATCCATTCTGGGGGATACTGGTTTCCCTCATATTTGTAAAGTTAAAATCTCCTCTAAAACCACAAGGCCCAGAGGTTGGTATTTTGCATGTAACATAGAATGGTGGTCTCTTACCAAGTTTGTTTATATCATGTACCTGCGGCCAAAATCTGCTCTGCCCTGGGTGTGATTTGTTGAAATAATATTGAAAAAAAATGTGGTCTGCTTTAAAACATTGCCACTGGGAGGGTGCAAGTTTCCTTTTATTGCTAAAGTGAAACATTATGAACACTCTGGAATTCGCTTTTTGTTTCAATATTCATGAAACTGGCTTAGATGTTTAGTTCTTATATCGCACCCAAGTTTGAAAATGGAAACATAACCAAAGCTGCTCAGAACAGTTAAATTCCTTGGTATTCAGGTCTCGATTGACAAGATACAAAGAAGGCAGCGCTCTGGGAAAACAGGGATTAATGTATGTGTGTAAAGTGTCGTCCCACTTTAGCCTGTGAAGTCCACACACGCTAATCAGGGACGACGCTTAACAATTTAAAGAAAGTTTTCATTTAAAGGAAGTCTCTTCTTAGCGAATCTCTAGTTCAGGCGGAAAGTGTCCTCCTTGATTAGCCTGAGCAGACTGTGACAACACTTTACACACATGCATAAAGACCCGTTTTCTCAGAGAGCTCAAATGTTTCCTTTCTACCTTACCCCTTTGCATGCTGGGAAATTTGTTGTCTGCTAAAATGTTGTCTGCTGAATTTCTAAAATTAGCATTTTCTTCGATTTTTTTCAAAGAATACTATCAGAATAGCAAACAGTTTGGATCCTGATGAGACGCCACGTTCTGTGGCGTCTCATCTGGATCCAAACTGTTTGCAAAGGCCTTCAAAATTCGGTTCCCGCACTGAAAGAGTTACTGGTATTCAGGTCTAGATGTCCCAGACCCAAAGAAGGCGCGCATTCTACAAGGAGCCCTTGTAATGAGGGGAAATGTAAGTGATATTTGTCAGACCATAAAAGACCCTGGGTAAGACATGTCTGGCACAGGATTTCCATACCCATGTACCGTTTTCCATGGGCCCCATTTTACTAAGCTATTTATGCAATTCTAAGGCTTACTCATTTTTATGCCCCCGAAGGTGGGCATACAGTGATCGCACTGTCCGTCTGTCTGTCCATCTGAAATTCCACTTTGTGTTTAGGTTTACAAAAATGTGGAAAAAGGGGGCATATGTCATCCTTAGTTGCAATAATCCAACACCCAGCCCAGCTATATTGACCCTCAGGAGCTGTACGAATGTACTCATAAAAGCTCAGAGCATTCAAGAAGAACTAATGTAATCCTATGGTGACAGCTCTTGTTTTGAATTTCTTTAATTGCTTCAACTAAGTGAAATTCAAAGTTTCTTTGAATATATTAAATGAAGAGATAGAATCCAAACAATTTATTTAGACAGATATTTAATACAGCAAAAGAACTTTAATGAAATTAAATTTTATGTGTCTGATATTAGCATAAAAAGCTAAGTATCTTAGTTAACATTTGACAAGAAAATGTCTCATGAGTACACTAGTGTTAACATTTTCCTTTTCAAGCTAAAATAAATAGGTTTAAACAAAACTAAAGGAACAATCTAAGTCTCGAGTTTACAGTCCCCTTGTCAACAGAAAAGGCGAATTTTGGTCAAATTAAAAGTTTAAAAGAGCAGCGTTCTGGAAAAGCTGGACTTAATTCATGTTCATAAACCTTTGCAGTGTGCACACGCTAATCAGGGAGGACACATTCCTGTTTTATGGTATTTTTCATTTAAAGGAAGTCTTTTCTTTGTTAAAATCCAGTGTAGGCGGAAAGGGTCATCACAGGTTAGCCTGTGCAGACTGCATAGGCTAATCTGGGACAACACTAAAGGCATAAACATTAAGCCCAGTTTTCCTAGAACGTGGCTCAAACATGTTTGTGTTCACCAAAAGCTCCAGCTGATCGACCCAGACGAGGCGTTGAGAGACCTGGGTATCAAGGAGCACAATCTCAGATTCACCTCAACGCTGTGCATAGACGAAGCTGGGCCCGCGCAAAAACTCACCGAGAAGATATACCTGCTGTGTAAAAAGTAGGCCAGGGCTAGCATTCACAATGCTCCATTGGGAAAATGAAGGGAATTACTGTAAAATCATAATTATCTCTTTCAGTGCTGGAACCGAATTTTGAAGGCCTTTGCAAACAGTTTGGATCCAGATGAGGCGCCACAGAACGTGGCGTCTCATCAGGATCCAAAATGTTTGCTATTCTGATAGTGGTCTTTGAAAAAAAGTGAAGAAAATGTTGATTTTAGAAATTCAGCAGACGACATTTTAGCAGACGACAAATTTCCCAGCATGCAAAGGGTTAATTTTCTTCCATTTCTTGGGATGACTGATCCACAAATTTAACACAAACACGTAAAAAATGACTGACACAATTTCCTCTCTTTTTTTCTAAAATCAGAAATCTACGAATGAATGTGTCCACAAAAGTCATTTTTCAAAATACCATGAAACTTCATGCACATGAATATAAATGACTTTACTTAACAGTAACATAAATTCATAAAATTTATTATAAAAAATTCTTGCTAGTTTGTACATTTGTGTTAAGGTCTTTTTCTTCTGATACATTGAAATGTTTTCAGCAAGTGAAGATTGGTAAAGTTATTATTATTAGCTCGGCTGTTTTCGAAGAAAACCCCGGCTGTTTTCAAAGAAAACCCCGGACGTTTTCGAAGAAAACCTGAGGTTTTGTCATAGCCCTCTCGTCCTTCTGCGTCGTCGTAGTCGTCGTCCGAAAACTTTAACATTGGCCATAACTTTTGCAATATTGAAGATAGCAACTTGATATTTGGCATGCATGTGTATCTCATGGAGCTGCACATTTTGAGTGGTGAAAGGCCAAGGTCATCCTTCAAGGTCAAAGGTCAAAAAACCAAAATCCAAGCACCCACAGCCGAGCGTTGGCATACCCGATGCGGTGCTCTTGTTGCATGTTTTTGTAAGCAGAACACATTTATTGAAGATTTTACTTTATGTTCAAAAGAAGTAAAGATTTCCCTTAGAATCTTTCTGAAAGTTAGTGCAGGATAACTGAGGAAGTATAAACTGATTCTATTGAAAGATCCAATAAACTTAACCCTTTGAGCGCTGGAACCGGATTTTAAAGGCCTTTGCAAACAGTTTGGATCCAGATGAGACGCCACAGAACGTGGCGTCTCCTCAGGATCCAAACTGTTTGCTATTCTGATAGTGGTCTTTGAAAAAAAGTGAAGAAAATGATGATCTAAGAAATTCAGCAGACGACATTTTAGCAGACCACAAATTTCCCAGCATGCAAAGGGTTAAAAATCATTTATATTCGTAGGAATGAAATTTAGTGGTCGTTCAAAAAGTAACTTTTTCATGGACATGAGACTATTTCGAATTTTGATTCTTGAAAAAAAATGAGGAATTTTCGTTGGTCATTTTCCAATTTGTAGTGTTAAATTCGCGGATCTGTCAAACCACAAAATCAAAGAAAATTTATGTCCCACGAATAATGTTGAATTTACAGTATTTGAGCACCAATTGCAGTTTGTTGTCAAATAATGATGAAAAGCATTTTAAGTAATACATAGGATCACAATTTAGGCAAACCTTAAGTGTTTTGGTAAGCTAATAAGTAATTTCTCAAAGAAGTCTTGAAGGAGTTCTTTAAAACTTCACTTATTTGGTCATGGTTTTGTACTGGATATAATGCCCACATGTTGATCAGGAGGTCCTGGGTTTGATTTTCTCAAGCCTGTCCCCAGAAGACTCGAAGTACTGATTTTTGCCTTGAACGGACTCAAATATTTCAATAATTCTTAGGATTTTGAAGCAGTTGACCTAAAATTAATAATGTTAAAACCAAAACACTCAGTCCTTTGTAAGGACATAGTAATAATTTTCATTTGAAAATTTTCACAAAATATTGGCGGTTATTTTCACTTAAAAAAAATATTAATTTTATTTAAATTATTCAAAATAATGATCAAATATGTTAACTCTAGTTTGATTTTTTTTTTTTTAATATTGGCCTTAATTTTCAATTAATTTCTTTATTATTTTTTTAAATTAATTAAATTATTCAAAATAATGTTTAAATATTTTCTAGACCAATCTTGTATCCCTCCTTACACTTGCAGCCACATGACTGATCAGCAGACACAGATGGGGTCGGACGGTTCCATCTCAGTGTCTGATGTCATGGTAACGACCTCTGGGGAGGATGATGACCCCAAGTCTGTCCTGGTCACATGGTCCCATCAGGTGGGTGCAGAGGCTATCGTCTTGTTGTATCAATGACATTGAGATGCTATGGAAAAACAGGGCTTAATGCATGTTGTTTAGAGTGTCGTCCCAGACAAGCTTGTGCAGACTGCAATGCAAGGCTTATCAGGGACGACTTTTTCGGCCTAGCTGGATTTTTATTTAAAAGAGAATTCCTTTAGACAAAAAAATGTGATAAAAAGGGCAAGTTTCATCCCTGTTAAGCCTGTGCGGACTGCACAGGCTAATCTGAGATAACACTTTATGCTCATGCATTAAGCCCTATTTTCGCAGAGCGAGGCTCGATTATGTTGCGTTTAAGTTACAACCAAATTTGGTGGTAAAACAAAACAAAGATGTTTATAATCACCATATTTGTGAAATAAAGATCATGAGAAACATAAATCTAATTTATGAATCAGGGCTTTTTTGCTAATTTAATAGCCATTATTGGGTCGTATTTCGATTGGCGAAACATTTTTTTTCCCCAAAATCTATTACCAAATTTCCAATTTATGGTTAACGGTACACTTTCAGATGTTAAGAAATAGAGATGTTCAATCTATAAATGGAGTCTTTCCAATCTGTAATAACCATTTGATTTTATTGATAAGGCTTTTTGTAGGTGTTCTTTTTTTCAGGTTACATTAGTAATTTACATTATTGAAATGTTATTAAC